>JAIPRK010000917.1:0-57621 GCA_025469195.1 Chaitophorus viminalis
AAAAACTGGATTTCGGAAATAATGTTAATAGTTAAAGATAAAATCTTATACGGAATCCGAAAACAGCGCTAAAATCGGTTGAGGGTATGAATTTTAAAAAAAATTAACAAAATAAAATAATAATGATCAAAAGTCAAGGAACTATACAAATGTTGATCTCCGGTGTCAGATGACTATTTTTTAGGCGTTACCAACAGTAGTTACGCATTTTATTTTATAAGGATAATGATATGCTAATAAGAATTAATTATGGATATTTCACTTGGTAATTATTCAAACTTAAATTACAGTGATGAATCAGAGTTCAGTTTTACATCCTCCATGTTAGAAAACTTAGATGAAGAACAACAACATGGAGAAAATACTAAAAGAGTTTGTTTTAGTTCTAATGTTCAATTCAATAGCAATTAAGTGTTTTTTTATTAATTTTTATTCTTAATTTATTAACTTTAAATCTCAAATTCATTTGTAGTATTATATTTACTATGTATATAAGTATTTATTTGTTTTATTTAATTAATGGAACTAAAAAAATATGTAATAAGTATTTTTTCACGAATAAACTCTGTTTTTTTTAAAGTTATATATAACTCATATTTTTATGTTTAATCACATTTTTTATATTGTTTTTTTTTTTCTTTTATTAAAACATCTTTCTAGAAAATAAAATAATTTTTGTATTTATTTTACCACCTAAATGTTTCCCATATTTTCCATACCAAATGGCTCTTTGTTAAATTGTATATTTGTATGGCCTAACGACATCCACATTACAGCCTCAAATTAAATTATAGCAAAATAAAATAATAAATATAGGATAAAATGAAATGGTAAAAATAAAATATACTTTTTATACATTATTTATATCAACTAATAAAAGGTTTTCTTAAAACAGTTAATACAGGAATTAGAAAATCATGGAAAAAACAAAAACTTATATGAGCTAAAACATTAAAGTAATTAATTCATACGTATTTCAAAGAAAGAATACAAGGAAAAACAATTATTTAAGTTACTGTCAATATTTTTTTCCTTTAAATACTATATTACAACTGATAAGATATTGCAAATAATACTATTTTCTTAACATCAAAAAGAAAATTTTGAATTAAGTAATGAATAGTAACATTAAATTTAGAGCATTATTTATTTCAATGAATTAATTTAAAATAATATTCAGACAACGGTGACAACAAATTATTTTTATTTTTAACTAGTTAAATTTAACAGATTAAAAAAAATAGAAGTCAATGGATATATTAGCATATATTTAATTTCCGAAGAAATATCACCATACCATCTTCCTTGTTGTCCATCACTTAACCTACATAATATACACTATTTTTTTATTTTTTTTCATTCGCTGGTTTATTAAATTCCTGTTTTTTTTTTTTGGTCTCAGGAATTCGAACAAGCAAAATTATCCTCATCTATATTAATTTTATTTTGTACTTCAACATCAATTGCAATATTTACTATATTGGCAATTGGAAAATTGGTTTAAGTTGTATTCAGAATTAATTTAGAGTTTTTTTTTATTTAAATAAAAAAATCTTTTAAATTTATAATTTAGCTAATGTGCAATTTGTCCATAAATCGTAATGTGTATACTACTGAGATTTTAATAAAATATAGGATTTGAGTTATTTAATATAAGCTAAAATTGAGCCAAGCAAACCTAGTGCTATAAGTTTACTGTGTGTCACTTTAACATAGACAGCATAAACGCATGCTCCAACTTGTGTAGAGGACAATGGTAGTAGCATAGACTACTTAAAAAATATTTCTTGTCAATTGTTTAAATAAATTTATAATAAAAATTAATACTAGAACATAATTATTACACAGATATAATATCAATAAGTAAATTTACATTTAAATATATATTTCAATTCATATATCAAAATTAATACTAAGTTGAATTATAAGAATATAGCCAACAATAATAATTTACTCATTAAAGATATGATAGTAAAAATAAACGGACTAATCAACGCAGTTTTATAGAGCAATGTTAGTACCAAAGAGAATTGTATTTTTCAGGCAGAATAATAAAACAAAAGATATTCAAAATAATTGAATAATATTTAACTAAATTGAAGAATTTACTTAATTTTTTTATACCACATTAATCGTATAAATAAAGTCAATATTAAATAGTTATTAACTTTAATTATAACAGTCAATTTATATTTTTTTATGATTTTCTATGTTCTTAATTTATTGCATCCTGATGGCATTTAAATATTTTACACGCATTAAACAAATTGAAGTCTTATGAGATAGTACATTTGTAACAAAATTAAAACTGCCAGCTGTATTAAAACCAATAAGACAAATTACTAATATAATATAAGTCTTATAAATAAAATATATTAAAGATCAAACGATGGAAAATAACTTTTATTTGTAGATAACTCAGTTGTCCCATCGGTTTTTTTTCGCTTTTCGTTCTTTTAATGGACCCGTGTGTATTTTAACTGATTGGCCAGAATCGACCGTTTGTTCCCATGTGTGGTCTTCACTGGCTTTAAACTATAACACACATAGCACAAGTTCATACAAAAACAACTAAAATCCTAGCAGATTATTATGGCTTTGCAACTCACTTGGTTTTGGTACTGCATTTTAAATGCTTCTTTCAGTGCCATCAGTCTTCCTGAGCCCGGACCAGCTTTTGGAGGAGCTGCTGCAGCTGAAGGTTTTGGACATTGATATGAACTCGATGCCTAGAATATAGAATAGAATATTTAGTTGTTTTAACAAAACTCAGGCTATAAATTCTATTATTAACTAAAATTTTACTTACGGAAAAATTATTAGAACCAGATGGTTCTCGGTATCCCAGTCCAGCACCACCAGCATTCATCGATTTACCTTTGCCACCTTTGAAACGACTTTTTCTGAACCAGGAGCTCTGGAACAGTAACATAATATTATCAGATGATGAAAATTAATTAATATGATTTCAATAAAAAAAAGTGAAATAGGTAACTAATATAAGTTATTATATATTTGAAATCAGTGTAATATTTATTTTGAAACAAACCATTCTGAGCCAATGAAAACCTCTAAGTCTAAATATAGTATATATACTATTATACTAAGAAGTAAGTATCTAGTAATTTCATTATCAGGTTGGTTTAACCAACTTTTACGAAAAAAATAACCTTCAATTATTTAAATAATTTAAATTTATGATAAATCTTGAACTTGATTTCAAGCGTTAAATATTAAAATAATTTATATTTATTATTTTTATAATTTTAATTGAATTTTGCCAAAATTATAAATTTAAACACTTATAATAGAATTATATCAACTGATTCAATATGTTCTTACATAACCATTTGAGGAATAATTTATTAACTTTTCAATATTTTTTTTATTATTGATATTTTATAAAGTTTTAATAGAACACAAACATTTCAACTATCTATTATAATTTGTAAGTAATACAAAAAAATTCTTTACCATCACCAAAGAATGGTAATATAAGCATTTAGTGAAAATGTTCCTTTCAAAATAAATACTCTACCTGCATAGCAAGATCCATAAGTGGTTTGGGTACTTCTTGCCCGACCCCTTCAAGACTTCTAACTAAATGGCCAGCAAATTCATAGTCTTTTGGCGTGACTAAAGTAAATGCTGTACCTTTTTCTCCAGCTCGACCTAATGATACAATTTTAAATTAATAAATAATTTCATTAAATTAAACTAACAAATAGCTTACCAGTTCTTCCAATACGATGAGTATGTGTGTCAATATCTCTAGCTATATCAAAATTTATGACTGTTCTAATATGAGCTATATCTAGACCTCGGGCTGCATAAAAAAATAAAAACAATTAAAGTATTAACTATTACGGTAATATCTGATACTGTGATACCATTTATGCTTATATATATATATATATATATATCACCAGGTCTCAAATTTTATAGCATTTATGTTTTATCGAGTAAATATAAAAATAGCATAATAAGTTACATATTTATTTAATAATGCGAGAAATTTGATTTAGTATGTTTTAGAATACTTTGCCATAGTACATTTTCATAATCATATTTATTTATAATTTTATATTAATATTTATTATATAGGAATTATTTGTTTTGATTTTTTACTTCTATTAAATCTTTGAATTTTTATTAATGGAATAAACTTTTAATTCAGAACAGATATAAAAATTAAAAAGTACCTACTTTTGTTCTCCTGAAATCCTCCACTTAAAATAACTATAGGGGATTCTGATTTGTAAGATTGATGAGGTAAAATTATAGACTATTACACTATTTATACTATTAGATATTATAGAATAGGCCATTTAGATATTCATAAATTCTATAAAATCTAAGCTCCAACAATAATATAATTACTGGTAATTGAAAAACTAACATACCAGCAACATCAGTAGCCACCATTATGTTCACTTCTTGTTTTTTGAATTTTGTTATAACTTTGTTCCTTTCAGCTTGGTCCATATCCCCATGTAACAATAACACTTCATATTCTTTTACAGTCAATGTACTAGCTAGTTGTTCAGCGTCTAACTATGAACAATTTAAAAATGTATTTTATACTTCAATTAAGTAGTTGGGCTAGAAGTTTTAACCAACTTTTTTAGTAACAAATACAAGAATAGATCCGGTTGATGTGAACTGAACAATGTTATTCAGTAGCCATTGACATTTATCACTTTGTGGCATTACCAACATGATTTGAGTCACATCAGTATTCGCTTCGCCAATATCCCCTTGAACAATTCTTATAGGATCAGTAAGTACGTCACGTGCTAACTTTTCAACTTTTTTTTTAAATGTGGCTGAAAACAACAATGTTTGGCGATCTGGTCTCACATGGTCACAAATGGACCGCACTTGAGGTTCTGGAAATGAAAAACATTAAATAGCATAATATTGTACTAAGATATCAATCTCTATAAACAGGGCCATTCATAAAATTTGTGGAACCTAGGACCAACATCATTAGTAGGGCCCCCTTTAATGCATTCTGAACAAATAAAATCACCCTACCTTCATAAATCGAATATTAAAAAATATATTAAGTGTACTCTTGTTACCTTTGATTTACTGTTTAATGCTTTATCGTGTTTCTATCGAGTACAGCTAGGAAAATATTTTAGGGATACAATCATTTTCACAATTTCTTTATTCAGTAATTTAATTTAAGTTAAAATCTCAAATCCAATTTGCGCATATGAATTTAGTGAATGTGTTGATAATATCTATATGTAAACCATTATGTGGACATATATTTGTGCACAGAAGGTAATGTTTATAAGCAAATTAGTTATTCAATTATTGTTACTAGAATATGAATTTTATAATTGTATAATATTATGCTCATTATTGTACTATATATAAAATTTAATAATGCAAGGATGTCTTTTTAAAATACCCCGAGCCACCACTGCACAGAGCCCTAACAAAAATTCTAAGGTGTGAGGTCCGAGGTGTGGGCTTGCCCAGGTCTTAGGACAGCCCTGTTTTTAAAACACTTACCAAAACCCATATTGAACATTCTATCGGCTTCATCCAATACAAGAAATGTTACTCTGGTTAAGTTGGTGGCAGACATTTTAACTAAATCGATAACTCTACCTGGGGTACCAACTATTATTTCAGTACCTCCTTCAAGAGCCTTAGATTGTTCCCATTTGGATCCTCCACCATAACAACATACTACTCTAAGGTTGTAGATTTTTCCAAATTTCTTTGCTTCTACATAGATCTAAACACGTAACATAAATAAACAAAAAGATACAATATTTTTTTTCAGTTATCAAATGTACTTGTTGTGACAGTTCTCTAGTAGGAGCTAGTATCAAACCAACTGGTCCATCTCCATCTTTTAATTCTGGTTGATCCATTATGTGAACTAACATTGGCCATATAAACGCTAACGTCTTACCACTACCAGTCTTAGCAATACCTATAAATTATATATAGTGAGTTAAAAATGGATTTCATTAAACACAAATTGTCATTAGTTCATTACCAATGATGTCACGTCCAGAAAGTGCAGCAGGAACTGCTTGACTTTGAATTGGAGTGGGTTGTGTATAATCAGACTTCCGAATGGCTTTCATAAGAGCATCATCAAAATTAAAATGAGCAAATGATGTGACTGGATAAGGTAAATCGGCTCCATTTACTCGAAGACCCAGGGTTTTACGTAGTTGTATAACTTGGTCAACAGTTAAAGATGATATTTCATTGTGTGGAGTGTAAAAGTTTTTTAGAAAACTTTTATATTTTATCAAAGAATGATCAATTGGAGGCAATGGATCAATTTCCTAAAAAATATAAAAGATAATAAATGTATTGAATGATAAAAATATAATTATAAACTACCAGGTATATAGAATATTTGAATAGTAATTAATTCAATGGAGCATGTATTTAAAATACTTTTCAGATAAAACAAAATATACCTAAGAGATGTTTTTAGGAATTTTGTTACTTATAGAGTAAAGTTAATAACCAAAATAATTAAAAACTATAAACTGAAAATCAAATAGATTATTAATTATCAGGATGGTTGCAACTGTGTAAAGGTACAGTCACAATTAACTCATATACACACAATCACACCTCAACTATACTTAACACATAAATTGTATTAAAAAAAAGTTTTTAAGTTTTGAACAACCTATATACTGTTAATTCCTAATTCAAAATGTTTCATTAAAAAGTCCTTCATTAATAGACAAGATATACTTTTGTTATAAATTGAAAAAAAATTGAAAAGGCTGCATAATTAATTATAGAGAAACAAACTTTTTTCTTTGGTGGGGCTATAGGATTCCCATCTTCATCGTAATCAATTTCAATGTCTGAGGTTTCATCAACAAGACCAGCAGTTGGATTTTCTTCCATGTACCTAATAGTATGTACAAACCATATTTCATAAACATTACAACATTAATATAAAAAAAAAGATATTTTACAAACCTATAGTATGATTCTTCTATGTCCTCCTCTTCTATATCTTGTCTAATCCCCTTTTCTTCTTCCTTCTTTTCTTTTTTGCCAAGAGTCTTTTCTTTCTTAACCTAAAAACGTGAATTCTAATAAAAGTGAGTAGTTGATAGAAGTATGAAAATTGTTTGGATAATCTAATAACATATGTGCAAATTTAATCTAAACAATGACATTAAAACAAGAAAATTGTTACATTGTCACATAAATTATGCACTACTATGTATAGGTAAAAATTGTCCAAAAAAATTGAAATCGAATACATCAGTAAAACAAATGACTTTAACTGTATTATACATACTTCTTTTTCTAAGCCTTCCATGAACGCGTCCAGTGGATCTTCGGACGAATCAGAATCACACTCGGATTTCTTGTTTGTGGGACTGTCGGGCGCGGGAATATACTCTAGTTGAGAATGTTGTTGTTCGTCTTCATCTTCAAAGTACCTGGATGAATGAAGAAAAACAATAGGATTAAATGTAAGCATGTTTTCCGACAACGTAGCACTCACTCCTCTTCGGTTTTCGCACGTTTCTTGGGCACACCCCACGTGGTGGTGATGGCCGAGTGATTTATCGCGTTCAGAGTGGAGTACCCCTGCTTGCTGAGTCCGCTGTTGGTCGGCGGCGGTATGGCCACCGATCGCGATGATGACGACGACCGTCCGCCGGAGATGAACGAAAACGATATCTTGTCGTTCATCCTGTTGTTGTGCATCCTTAAGCCGGTGCTGGTGATGTGCTGCTCGTCGTGGGATCAGTATTCAGTTGTTGACCATGACTGGAGCACGCAGAACGGATGTGGTCATGCCTCGAATCCAAACAGCAGTCACTTGGCGCATTAGCCGTCGGTACGCCTGGACGGTATCGCTATAAATTGTAATCGCCGGGAGCTGCTGATGTCCGTGCCCTGCCGTTATCACGAGCCGCCGTCTAAATCGTTATATCGGTATGTCGATTGTGTAGTGGGGGGCACGATAATTTATTTTATTCTATTATTTATAGTGTATATTATTGTTATTAAATACACAGAATATATGAATATAATATGAATATATTACAGTTGAGGGGAAGTGAGAAGAACGCAAACATATTATTTTGATACCGAACGCGATAACACGGTGATAACCCCACTCCCCGGACCAGTGATAACGTAGCACGATCACGGTGATAACGCGAGTACGACTCTTTGTTTTTGTATTTAAATAGTAGAATACCAAATACCAATTAAATGCGAATAATGAATATTAATTACTAAACCCTAATGAACTTTGCGGCACTCTGAACATCGCGATTTCGGTCCATAATATCTATATTAGTCCGAGGCGCCAGTGTTACGGATTCGCAAATTGATTCCGTGACCAGCTATTGGCAATAAAATCATCGACGACCTCTGCAGTCGTGATCGCAACAGATCGCGATTAGTATTGCATTGTTGCACTGTTGCAGTCGTTGAGCCGTCCTGATCATTTGGCTCAAACAACACGTAATCTAGACGTGCCTGGAGAACATCATTATCATCATCAATTCTCACCCGGTCCCACGAGTAAGGTTCTTAAATTTTAACTAGCTGAAAATTCCTCCCCAAATTAACTTCTCATCTTCTACACGGTTGAGTATTTGTTTTTAGGAGTTACTTATAATAGTCTATTATTCTTGAGGGTTTTGTCATTGGGCAGCTTTCATATTAATGTTATTCGACCTTATAATGTAATTATTTTAAAAATCACATTTGCTCATCGTATATATTTTGTATATTTTTAGATTATAAATTTTCATATATTAATAAAAAAAAAAAATTTATAGTGACATTTGAACAACATATTCGTAAATACCTAGGATAATAGCTTCAAAATATGTTAAGGTTGATCTTGAAAAAATAGAAAATTACAAGCTAAAAAAGCTTCTATTACAAATTGTATCATCCAGACTTTAGATTGACGTCAATCTATCTGTTTTGTTTTTGTCGGATCCAATTACTGATGCTGGCCATCCCGAAGTCAAAACCAGAACCTCCTAGCTCCTTATCTAGACATAAATCCTAGGTTTTCAAATGTTTTAAAATACCAAACAAAATTATCTTGATAATGTTTTATGAAACTCTAAATTACAAAATTTAAATAATTCATTTATGACTTTGTCATATTCTTATATTATATTGTTCACTTGTTTGTTTATTGGCATGAACAAGTCATCATATTTCTCGAATTAATAAGTAAAATAAAATGTAAATTTTTAATTTTATGCCTTGCATTTTTGGTGACCAAATCTCTTGGCCTTTGGCTCTAACTCTCCTATTTTGCGCCTATATAGGTTTAATTAACCATACATATTCTAATCTAAATACAACTGTTAGTTAATAGTCAATGAAGAGTGTTATAATTATTTTTTTATGAAACTTTTTTAACTTTCATACATTTAATGTTTATAACTTTTTAACTAATCTTATTTTTATTTGTGTAGTTTAATAACTATTAATTTTGCCTAACAACAATTATTTTTTACAGAGTATTGTATTATGAAACTAATAAACTAAAATATACTGACACAATATGATGAGTATAAAGTCAAAGAAATATTAGGTATTCTCAACATAAATTCAATCTACACTGAATACAAGTATAATAATTCTTAAGACCTTAATTTGTGTTCATAACATTAGGATAAGCCTATTAGAAATTCTTTCTGTATCTTCCATCTCTGGTCATAACAATATTTTCCAACCTTGAGTGGTAGATTACAATTAATTATTAATACCATAACCACCACTTACTTTCTCTTTCAATTAACACAAATATCTATTTCAAACCAGTTAATTTGTACAACTAGTTAAACTAAACAACTAATTATTAGGTATTGTACTGGAATCTGGAAGTATCTTCAAACATAAGTATACAAATAAGTACAAAGTATGAATATAAGCAAAAATAGTTAACAGTTATGTTATGAGTTATACAACAATTATTATTTTTATTAGGTGCTGTATTCTTTTTATTTCATCATATAAATTTAGATAATATCATATTTTCAAAATTGTGTTTCATTGAGTATTTAGATCGTACACGAAGGTAAATCCATGTACCTATCAAACATAATTTTACAGGCTAAAAGGTTTTCATTAGTAAATTAATTATATGCTAAGATTAAAAGTAGTACACACATTGGTGAAAAATACTCATGTCATACTATCAGTGGTTTAGATGTTCAAACTTCAAACTATTCAAACAAATTGTATATGACTTCATAAATTGTTATTGTATAATTAATATGTAGTTGTACATTGTACTATATGTACAATATTATACAGTTTTGTTTAAGTACCTAGTAAAAGTTCTTAATATATTTAATGCCTTTTATTTTTTCAGTTCAACAAATAATGTGAAATAATGTAAATAAAATTAGTGAAGTAAACTAATAAAAACATTGTTATACCTCATTAAAAATGTCTTCAGGTATTTATATTATTTTTATTATTATTATATTAGTTATAGCTATAATATAATTAATATAATTAATGCCTTTAGAAACAACAAATACCTCTGAAAATATAGACAATTTGATGGTGAATGAAACTCTATTACGATTTCAACCAATGTCATCTTGTCTAGACCCTAATTTTTGGTTCAAAGTTTGTCAACTGAAATTGGATGTCGATAAATTAGATGAAGTTCATAGAGCATTGATTGGGTATTATGATTCAAATAGTTCTCCTTATATAACATTAGACTGTTCATCTTTTAACCAGTATGTATTTTTAACTATTATTTTAGAAACATAAATATATTTTATTATTTTATTTTTACAGGGAAATTAATTATGAAACATCTTCTAAGTATATTGCTCGTGGCCACTGTTTGAATAAAAATACCATAGACTCATTTAAAAATTGTGATAAAAATGAGTTGTTAAAAGAATTTGGTAAACGCATGCTTGATGATTTCCGTTCAGGTAAAGCCATCGAAGATCCATCATTAATTCCAGTTTTTCACATACTAATGTATTCAGTAAGTTGTTCAGATGTTATATTTATAAATCATTCTTTTTACATTTATTTTGTGTTATAACAGTTAATTGTGTTTAGGATTTGAAAAAGTTCATTTTTTATTATTGGTTTGCTTTTCCAACATTAGCTGATCTAAAGTATTGTCTGACTGACACACCTACAACTCTTAAAAATACTTTTTCAGAAGCTCAAGTAAGTTTCATTCTATTTTATTTTATTCCTTATTATTATTATTATTATTACTATTATTTTATTTTAGTTTGATTTATTGGTTTCTGGTTTTCAAAATTTAAACATTAACCAAAGAGGATTTTTTGGTATTATATCCACAGATGACGGACACCTTAAGATTATGACTCTAAAACAGTATATAGATGTATTCCAAAATAATTTTAAAAATGATTTTACAAAATATTTAGTGTTTGCTGATCCGTCTGATTTATTAAACAATCCTGGGTGGCCATTACGAAATCTCCTTTACTTAATTTTATTACATTGGTAAGTTGGAAAATTTAATTTATAAATATAATACTTTATAAAGTTTATTTGTACTGATTGAACATTTTATTTGATGTAAGATGTCAGAATTAAGTTCAGATCAGATGCTATTAGTTTTCAATGTAAAATATCTATGGAGTTGTATTAACTATAAATTTTACTTTTAGTCCTTCCATAAGAAATTCATCATTTAGAGTAATAGCTCTACGAGGTTCTCCTACGAGTAATTTTTCAGCAAGCTTGTTGTTTAATATTAAAGTATCTTGTAAGTTTTATTAATATTGTTATAAGGTAAAAATAATTCTTAATGTTTTACATTTGTTTATTTTTTTTTTAGCAAATGTTGAAAATATTTTTCAACCAGATGACATTAAATTTGTGGGCTGGGAAAAAAATTCTAAAGGGATTTTTTGTCCAAAATACGTAGATCTTAGTAAAACCATGGATTCTAAAAAGTATATACATTTTTTTGAAAATATGCTTGCAATGTTTTTAAAAACTAAGCATGTATTTATCATTAATACCATTTGTTAGACAAGCAAGAGAGTCAGTAGATCTCAACCTTAAGTTAATGAAATGGCGTATTGCTCCTGATTTAAACCTGGAAATTATTGCTCAATCAAAATGTCTCATTATCGGTGCTGGTACACTTGGCTGTTGTGTGGCTAGAAATCTAATGGTATGATGCCAATAAATTATCTTAAATTCATATCAGTTTAACCAGTGATATTCCCATTAATTTTATTGAGAGTATACTATAAGCAGTATAAGCCAACAAGTCTCTCAATATGGCAATTTTTATGATTAATACTTTGATGGTAAATGATGTTAAAATAAATATGCAAATAGATGGTTGTAAATAATAAAAATATAAATAAATAGTAATGAAATGTTCGCCTAAAGTGAAAAATGAATACCCTTTACGAAAATTATTTAAACAACTGTTAAACCAATTGTTATTATAATATTATTATATTTTATATTTCTTTACAAACTGCTTGAAAATATATGCAGTATACCAGTGAATTTTCAAAATAATATTGAGAGCTTATGGCGTATATGTAGTATACCCTTTTTGGAACATCACTGAGTTTAACAATTGAAAATGATTTTTCAGTCATGGGGTGTACGCAACATAACATTTATCGATTGTAGTAAAGTATCGTATTCAAATCCAGTGAGACAGTCATTATATAAGCATGCACATTGTGTCAATTCAAATACTTATAAAGCTATAGCTGCTGCTGATGTGCTACGTGAAATACACCCAGAAATTGTATGTATTTATAATTGTTAATAATAAATTACTGTTTATAATTAATATACATATCCATTTTTTATTTAAAGTCCACATTATTATATTTAGTATATTTTATTAATAACTTTTTAGTTTTTATTTACATAACCTAGCTACTTCTTAATCTAAATATTGTCAAAATCAATTAAGATATTTTTCTATCAACCTTAACATTTGTAACAAAGTTTCTGTAATTAATGATACCTAAATAATAAAATTGAATACTGTACGAGAATAAAAAAATCTGAATCATGGGGTTATTTTAATTTTTCTTTTTTGTTGATTCAGTATTTTGACAAATTATACTCGTAATTATTATTTTTTACAAATTCTTTTAATTTCAGACAAAAATTAATATATGATTGTTCTTAATGTCAGTTTATATAATAAAACTTTTTGAAAGCTATTTTTTTTTTTTACATGTATAGTTTTACTTTTTTTCCTTTTAAAATTAAAAATAGTTAATTTGTCATTTAAAACTGTTTAGCCTAATTGTTTATATGACTTTTATAGAATAGTACTGGTGTAGTTATGAATATTCCAATGCCAGGTCATGCGGCAAACGTTGAAGATCATGAAAACGTAGATTTATTATCCAAATTGATTGAAGATCATGATGTTATATTTTTGCTAACAGATTCTCGAGAAAGTCGTTGGTTACCTACCATGTTATCAACATTACATAATAAGGTAATTAATTATTAATTTGAAAGTGTTTTAGATTTTTATTGGAGTGTAATTAACTAGTTATATTGTATTTTCTAGTTAGCCATAACTGCAGCATTAGGATTCGACTCATATTTAGTACTTAGACACGGAGTTAAAGCACAAGGTATTACTACAACGGAAAATAAATTGGGCTGCTACTTTTGTAATGATGTTACAGCCCCGGGAAATGTAGGTTTTAATAATTCATAAAATATTAATGTATTAATGTATTTTCATACTTACATTTTATTTTTATGAAGTCACTCATAGATAGAACATTGGACCAACAGTGTACAGTCACTAGACCGGGTGTTTCTTCTATTGCAGGAGCTTTAGCAGTTGAGTTATTTGTGTCATATGTACAATTAAAGTATGTTTTTTATACCAGTTTCAGTAAATCAATCATTTTTAACATGTAACTAATTGTTTTAGAAATGATGTAACTGCAAATGCCACTAGTTGTTTAGGGATTGTTCCCCATTCTATACGAGGATTTCTATGTGATTTTCAGCAGATAATGCCATTTACTCCTAGTTTTTTTCAGTGCATTGCATGTTCGTCTAAAGTAAGTTCAAAATATAATTTTTGTTTGGTTTAAATTTTGATTTTCAATATTTTTATTGATTATTAGGTGGTAAATGATTTTTTAAAAAACCGAGAAGAATTTTTATGCAATGTCTTTAGCAATCCTAATTATTTAGAAGACTTAACTGGCCTAACAGATCTTAAAAATGAATTTGATAATATTCAAGTGAGTATGTTTTAAACTTCAATTGTGTACAACAAGTATTTAACGTTAATCCATTTTTAGATTTTGGAATTTAATGATTCTGATGTTGAAGATTCTGACCATAACCAGTGATTAATTATTTTGGTTATTTTTTCAAGACTTACAATTTTATTACTTCTTTTATTATTATTTTGGTTATTTTCTTATAATTTATATTTATACACTGAATAGTTTACTAATACTTAAATAAATAAATTTTAATGTATTTAATTATTGTCAATTGTTGAGTTTTGTTTAACCATTATAAAATAAATAAAGAAATTTATTTTTAATCAAATGATCTTTATAGAATTATGACTCTTCTTCTTATCACCATGTATTAAGAATAGTAGGTAACTGGAATGGGACGATTCGACGCGGACGTTTTGACAATATGTTGTTACAACGATGATCATTTCGGCGATATTTCGATACAACGATAGTCGTTTCGGTTTCGGCGATAGGTTGATGATATCATTTTATTTATACTTGTATTATATTATTATATTAATATATTATACAATTTTTATTGGCTGATAGTGGACCTAGTAATGAGAGAATTTTAATATTTGGTCGACCACTTGGTCTTAAATTATTAAAAGATTCAAAGTTTTGGTACATGGATGGAACTTTTAAAGTGGTGCCAACTTTGTTTTGTCAAGTTTATGGGATTTTAGTTGAATTTTTAGGGGGAGTTCACCCTGCAATTTATTCATTATTACCTAACAAAAAGGAAACAACCTATGAAAAATTATTTATTATGGTTTATACATTACAATCCGATTTAAAACCACAATCAATTGCTTGTGACTTCGAACTTGATGCCATAACAGCGATAAAAAATTCATTTGAAAACGTAAATATTTTCGGATGTTATTTTCATTTAAGTCAAAATTTCTTAAAATTGGAGACTTACATTTATTATCAAGGTATAATAATGAAGCAGACTTTTGTGTTTCCGCCAAATTAATTATTGCATTAGCATTCATACCTTTAAGTAATTTGGATATGGCTGCTGATGAATTAGCAGACGGACTTCCAGATAAGCTAATGCCATTATTTGAGTGGTTTGAAGAATTTTACATCGGAAAGAAAAATCGACGTATCGGAAGGTGAAAACCACGTTATTCGCCCGACATGTGGAATCTTTACCAAAGAATTCTAGAAAAAGACCGGACAAATAATCATGCCGAGGCAGCGAACAGCCATTTAAATATACAAATAGGAACTCATCCAACAATTTGGACCTTTATATCAAACCTCAAAAAAATCCAAGGGGGACGTGATACATATTACGAGCATCTTGTGTTAGGAAATAGCTCTCCCTGGAAGATGAAAAAATTCGTAGACACTGATAAACGTATAAAAAAATTAATTGATAATTATGATTGTAACAATAAAATGATTTTTCTTAAAGGTATTGCAAACAATATTGCTTTAAAATAAGATTTTATATATTTAATATTATAGTATTTTTAATTTTTTTTAAGCAATATACTTTAAAATATAATTCTGATTGTAATAATAAAATAAAATATACTTACTGTAAATAATATTTCTTTAAAATAAGATTTTATATATAAGGTACTTAATATTTCTTAGAACGATTGATGTTTATTAAAAATGTATTTGGATTCATATAATTTTTTTTTATTTCTAACTACCTTTTTTATCGCCGAAATGGTCACGCGTCAAAATGTAATTTCGCCGAAACGTCCTAGATCCGTAGGTAATAATATTTCAAATATTTCTTAAATGCCTTCTTTAATAAATTGTCGATTAAACTCAGTACTCTTAAAAGTAAATATTCACAGACATCTTTAGAATTTAAAGTAACATTTTAAATAGGTTCAATCTTTAAATTGTCTGGGTTAAAAATAATTTTAAAGAGTACATAGATCATCATATTTTACTTGATAAAAATACAAATTAACAAATTATTCATAAATATCCACAAATGAAATCATTATATTTAATATTTATTGTTGAAATAGAGGATGTAAAATTGAATGTTTGAAAATACTAACAAAAAAAAAAATTAGTTGGGGTTTCTTAGAAGTTTTACGTAGGGTTCATTATTTAATATCAAAAATAACATAATTTAAATTGGATTAAATGATTAAGCTACACTATGTAATAAAAACAGTAAAGCAATCGGGAAAGCGCAAAAGTATCTTGAGCACCCTTGTTTTCAAATTTAGTTCCTCTTAATTTCTGACTAGCGTCTCGGGGGGCAAACTTGCGCAGCCAATCAGAAACGTTCATTTTTGTTATCAGTATCGGTAGAAATAATATTTCTATATTATTATTATTATAAAATTTTAATTTTTAAGTAGAATGCAGTATTACAGACTACAGTATACACAATTTATTTTGGGCGAGGCCCATCCGGTTTTTTATATATTGCATGTACATTATTAAGAAGAATACTCTTGTATTCTTGTACAAAGTAGTATAACTACACGCAGGCGCGCACCCAGGATTTTTGTTTGGGGGGGGGCTTAAATATTTTTCTATTTTCTTTACATACAAGTAAATAATTACCACAAATTATAAATGGTAATTATTTTACTATTATTATTATATGTTATACTATATGTTTAATCAATCATCATTGTAGTAGGAACTATATTTATGAAAATAAACTATAATAATGTATAATTTAGTGACAAATATATTTTTTTTTGGGGGGCTTCAGCCCCAAAGCCCCCCCCCTGGGTGCGCCACTATCTACACGATAAATGGAACAGCTACAATCTATGCGATGTAAAAATATTTTTAGTTATGATAGAACTTTGAAGCGACACTTAATGACATGCGGTTCTAAACATCAAAAAAATGTTATTTGTGTAAAATGTCCTGATGTGTATTATAGTAAGCTAATTACAAACAAAAAAGATTTTTTATGACAGTAAGAACAACATCTGTGGAATATTCTATTAAATTTTCAAGTACCTATTTTGTACTAGCCAAATTTTTTTATCATCGATTAAAAAAAAGTAATTTAAAAAAATCGAATATTTTAAATGTGTATAAGTAGTTTAAAAATCAATATAGTAATTTGAAAAAAATATAACTTAAAGAAAATGCCAATCTTAATAGCTGGTAAAATTTTATGAATTTTCAACTATAAAATAACTTGCAAATTATTGCGATTTTAACATATTTTATACAAATTTGAACTTTATGGGCGTATAAAAAAAAATTTGGGCTAAACGATCTCCGATATTTTTATTTATATTTATCCGGACTTCCATTAATTTGGATAACCTAGAGCCCCAATTATTCCGGATTAATGTGGTTCTACTGTAATTACAAAATATATGTTACTTAATTATTACTGTTTGTACTTAGAAGTATTCTACAATCTACAGTCTACTTATTAATGCACAATGAATAATAATTATTCAGTAAAAGAGTATTCTACTAAATAATGTACTATGTACATGCAATATATGAAAAATAAATTGTGTATACTGTAGTTTGTATAATACTGTATTCTACTTAAAATTAAAATTTTATAATAATAATAATATATAAATATTATTTCTACCGATACTGATAACAAAAATGAACGTTTTTGATTGATAGCGCCAGTTTGCCCCCGAGACACTCGTAATTTCTGTTTTTAAATTATTAAATATTGAACCTAACCAAACTTAAAACTCATATGTCATATTGGAGTCATGATTCCTGAAGTTGAAACAATTAACGATAAAGTAAACATTATGAGATATAAATGTTTTTGATAATTTTAAATTTGAAGCACAAAAAAAAAAAAATTCATAGAATTGAAATAGTTCTATTCATAGTTTATATTTAAAAATTCATTTTTTAAAATACCTATTAATAAAGATGATAAATTGTTCCCCAAACCAAAAAGGACACCTGATTTAAATTTGATTTAATAATGAGATGTGACATTTAACTAAAACATTCTTATTTTAAGAGAACCGTGATCTTATTGTATGATTTAGTTACTTGTATATAATATTATTAATATTATATTTTCACTCTCGACGTTAGATAAAAACAATTATTTACCTATTTAAATAAAATATATGATTTTCCGTGTAGATAATAAAGAACATTTAAAAATACCTACGAATCTCTGAAATATACGTTTAAAGAGAAAAATATTCTAAAACATGTAAATTCACGTAAATGTGATAATCCCGAGCCCTGGTCGGCCATCGTACAATAATATTACCTATGACTGCAGTGCGATATTTCTCTTCGGCTCGGCTGCGCCACAAAGAACCTAAATAGATATATTTTTCCTGTCGAGCACATAATAATATCATCATAATATACAACAATGAACATAACGAGTAACTACCATGTGAATGTGTAATCGTTTTATTACTTTATGATTGTCATTAATGGATTAATATTTGTTTAATTTTCGCATAACCTAGGGATTTTTTTTATCAAATTGGTAGTTGAAACTTAAATTTAAATATTTAACAGAACAAAAAGATATCTATTACCAGGTTGTTTATTATTATTATTATTATTATTTTATTTTTTTTTCAGTAGGTAGGTATAATATTGTTATCTGATGTAATGTACTCGAGAACAAGAGTAATCGCAAATATGAAATAGGTACGTATTTTCGTAAATTAAATTTTGAGACTTAATAGTCCAACGTTAAAAAAATTAAATGCTTTTCACACTAGATAATAGTTTATATTATTATTAAGTCAATAAAATTATAAGCTAATGGTCATTTCGTGTATATTCATGCAAACAATAACATTTTTGGATATAATTATAATTTGACAATAATGTTATTTAGATAATATGTATGTATATTGTATATTTGAATGAAATTCATACATTCGAAAGAAAAAAATTAAAATCTTACAGCAGCCCTGACCCATACGTTTGTTTTTTTTCAAACAATATTACAATTAGGTATTATTATAATATAATAAAAAAAAGTAACTATTCACAAAATATCAAATATGATCCTTAGAACAAATACCTTAATATTCTAAAACCTAATTTCTTAATTTTATGAAACAAAAAGCGAACTGTCAATAATCATGCCTATAAATAAACATTTTTAAAAATCAACACTTAATTGCTAGGAAAAAATAATAATAATAAAGAAAAAGATAAGTATCTAACCAAACAATTAAATAATAATGGTAAAACTAAACATATTAAAAACGTTTGTAAATTAATAATAAGGAGGAGAAATAAAACAGGGGAATGTAGGGAAATCTATACATCAAAATAAAGTAATTAATAATTAATTTGTGATGATCTTATGAATTAATTGACATGTTATACAATATTGGAAGCATAAATCAATAAAACAAAGTCCGACGCAACGATGGATGTAAGTAAATTCGAAAAAAAAAATCCCTCTAAACTTTATTATAGAAGTATGATAACAACGACGGTTAACAGTAATGTGATGAAATAAATTGCGTCTAAAAGAATTGATGACGTATATCAAAGACCAACTATGTAACCAGTAAAAAAAAAAATAAATAAAAATCCAAATCCTATGACTTTTTTTTCATTCTAATCGGAAAATTCATCTTATTTTGTACATGCATTTTTTTCGTGTTTATATATATATATATATGTGTGTGTGTATAGGGAATATTTTTTATCTACTTATCGCAAGACTATATTAATATAATATGTCAGGTTAACACGCATTTAATTTTTTATAAAAACATATAAATAGGACGATTTATAATAATAATAAAATAATAATAATAATATATAATTAATAATTTAATAATTGTAGACCTACTTTATGTACAGAACAACAAAAACCATATACATATATTATCATATACTTAAAAGCTATTGTAAATTAAGATTTTATAAATTGACCTTTGTATGTGTTTGTGTGTGTATATTATAAAAATAAATATACGTTTGTATAAATATTGTAACCGGTGCTTTTTGTATCGCCAGATTTCGATTCGTTCCCGCGGACATCTGTCGAGGTTGTACTGGTTGTAGATAGACATAGGTGCCCGACGACGAGGTTCAACGAAGAGGGTTCTTCGGGGTAATTATAATGGTAATCATCGCATTGTATATGCGTATGTAGGTGTGTACGTGTGTGTATGAGTGTGTATGTGTGTGTGTTTTTAAAATATTTCTTTCGTATTTGGAATTGAGATCAGTTGCATTATTACAATAATAGCTATACTATATATTATTATATACCTAGTAAGTACGTATAGTAGTATAATATATAATATGCATTTTCGTAAACTACAACGTAATATTAATAATATCGCAATTAAATATAACAATATCATTATCACTCGTTGTTATTATATATATATATATATATATTTATTTAGGTATTATCTATTCGGATATAAGTTATTTCATATATTATTCAAAAACACAGGGTATATACATTTGTATATGTATATATAGCGTAGGGTTGTGTGTATGTGTGTGGTGTGTGTGTGTGTGTGTGTGTGTGTGTGTGTGTGTGTGTGTGTGTGTGTGTGTGTGTGTGTGTGTGTGTGTGTGTGTGTGTGTGTGTATGGTGTATTATTGGTGTGCATATCATAGAAATCCGCGCGAAATTTATATTCTAGATCTCGTTCGTGAACTTTGTAAGACGATCTCGCAGAGCCAAGTTTTCCTTCTTTAAACGTTCCATCTCTTGTCTAAGGCCCATATTCTGTAATGAATACAATACAACGACGTTCCGGTATTAATAATAAAATAATGATAAATAATAATACTTGATCTTGTAATAAGACACAAAAGCCGTTTTCGTTAACAAAGCGAGCAACAGCGAATGAGTGTAAATATTTTTATGTATATATAAGAAAAAAAGCAAAAAGCAAAAAACTAATAATGCATTGGGATGGATGGGCTTGATTCGCTATATTCAATCATTCCGTTAAAAGTGTGATAATTGTTGCGTAGTGCTTACGATAATTTTTCATTACAAAAGGTACCTATACTATACTACGTTTTTCAGCATAAGAAAAATATTGTAATTTTACAATTTGATGCACTATCATGGAAATGGTGTCGATTTATAGATTATACATTACAATATAATATACGTTCAACGTTGATGTTTAGTTCGAATACAATTTAACGTATAGTGTGGTTGCCTAAATCCGAAAATAGTACCTAACATAACTAAATAATACTGCTGCTTTCGAGAAAAAACATTTTATAAATTTTACAACGCACTAATTCGCTTTTCGAATACAATACAACATAGTGATATACGCGTGCGACCACAAGTGCAGAAAACTCGAAGGGTCAATTCAGTTAGTTCAGGTAGTATTCATGCGCATACGGGTACGGTTTTATAAACATACGTATTTCGAATTTATACATTGTAAATAATGTTTTATGCGATAATAATACAATGCTTTTATTTATATATCTAGATGCTCTGCAAAGACTTACAATTGGGGAGTGGTTGCAGTGCCCAACGCAAATGCAGTTTTAAGACATTATTAGGTACGTTTTATCATTTGTATCGTGCATGTTATCTATCGTACTTGGCGAAAAATGTTTATCGGTCGAAATTTGTTTGAAACATCTATATTGCGTCATCGTTCGATTTTAACTCGATCATAATAAAATATAACAATATATTATAATACATTCGAATGCAAGTAATATCATCACACCATTGATTCCTCATGCTAAGCAGTCTTTATGGAATACTTTTCACAAAAGATTTCATGAAAATACCAACATCGATTTAAATATATTACATAATATGAGATAGTGAACAGCCTTGTTCGTGACAGTACGCGCAGAGCCGCAGGCACACTGTACCCATAATTTGACGACGATTTGTGCTATCATAGTAAGTCCCGAATATAAACAGTTTTTCGCGATTTAAACAAAAATGCATGCAATGCGTTGCGTTATAACATGTATATTAAGAAACTCAAAAAATACAAATAAAATTCAAGAGCATAGAAAAATACTACTCGTGCGTCACGTAATTATAAAATATATGTGTCTTTCCAATAATATAATATAGGTATTCGTTATATATATATGTACTCGGGTATGTGTACCTATGTATGACAATGGATTGTGAATTATAAGTTATAAATATCGGAGATTGATTTATTTAGAGATCGAACCAGCGCAGACAAGAAAAAGGTTTCGAAATGATTTATAAAATTGTCATACTTCCTCACTAACATGACATTTTCCGTGTGTGCATATACGTATATAGGTATGTTTTTTTCAATGTGATGAGAATAAACCAAACAAGTGATAATTATAATTATTTTCGTAAAAAATGTCCATATTGCGAATTTATAACGATGACATTAAATTATATTGAATATTGGTAGAGATTTGTTGGAACTTTTCGAGCTTATGTAATATTATATACACATAAAACGTATATTAATCATAATTATAGAGCGGATCTTTGGGTTTTAACATATTTTTATTGGCTTTCGCTTTATGCCCTTACGCAACTTTACAAGGATGTGGACGATTTATCTATCACAAGTTCGTAAGAAAAAATTTTTTTAGCATATTAAAGCATATTTTAGAAATTAGAAAATATTTAGCCTATTTTTCATATTTTAGAATACATTCTATTATTGTTTATAAAATATCATATATTTTATTAATTTCTCGAGTTGTGATTTTTTCTTGCAACAAATTTTCTAGGAAAAAAAAATTGATCTAAGAATAATAAAAATTAAAAATCATTCAATTATCTATTTCTTAGTATTCAAATTAGTTATATCTGTTACCCTCAGTTTATGATTGTACCATAGATTATCGTATTTGATAACTGCAAAGTTAAAAAGGAATGGTGAAAAGTTATCTATTATTTTTATTCAACTATTATGTTTTATGTTATATATGTTCTATTAGATTTATATAGCTATATATCAATTGATTTACATTTTTTATAATTCAATAATTATTTGTTACCAAAGGAATGGCGCTTAACAGTTATTTATTGGACTATTTTAGAAAAAAAAAAAAAAATCATATTATTTGCATACTTACAAGTTTAAGAGTAATATTTAGAGAATATTTTAAGGTTTTTTTTGGAGTATATGAGCATCATATTTTAAGCTTTTAAGGACCTAAAAATCCGCTCTTTATTAATCATGATATAATTGATCGATATTGATTATTAGGTACCACTTAAAAATTACGTTAAATTGAGTACGATGGGAAAGCCAGTGCACTGTTCGGGAGTAGTTTAGCCTCAAAATTTTCTTCCATATCGTATATAATATTCTACTGCACCATCCGAGATCTACATAATGAAAGTATTTCGAGATACACCGATGTTTGTAGATAAATGTAATACGGGGTTAGATTTCGGAATTCGGGAAAACGTGATGTAGTAGTATAGGTCTATACGCCATTATTAATTGTATTTTATCGCTTCGCTCTTTCGTATGGCATATTTAATATAGCAGGGCCTGAATGTGTAATGTACCTCTTTTTCTAAAAATCCTGCTCTCAAGGCAATTTGGTTCTCTTTCATTCGCCTCGCGTCTCTCGAACGCTTGGCAGCCATGTTGTTTTTTCTACGTCTTGCCCAATATTTTTCGTCTTTCAGCCCGTCCGGCACAAACTAATGAAAAATTAAAGTCAATGGGATGTCACACGAGCCGCGAATAAGTTCGCGTTTTTAGTGACAAAAAGAATAAACCAATCAAGTTAACGAGGCCCTTCTCACCTGTTTCCTTGATTTCTTTACCATTGGCTGCGGCTTTAATTCCTCGTCGGAAAACGGCCTTGTTCTCGGATCGAAGTCTCTGCTGGACGACGCGAACGACAATGCTGCAAAAAAAAAAACCAAACGCACCGTTAGTCTATTTTGTTACGTAACATATTTTCGTTATACTATTAATTATTGTAATTTTAATTGTCGACGGGAACAGAAGGTTTTGTTGTAGCGTCGGAGTCTGTATTGGGGTATAGGGGATGGAGGGACATGGAAACATAATAGGTTATGACGCATCTTTAAAATATCAGATACAGCTTAAAAACGAACTATGTACAATGGCTAGATTAGAGAAAAACGGACTTTAATTCCATTGATGTAGTTATAGAACTTTTTACATTGAAATGTTGAGGGGAACGTTGAAACAGTAACGGATATTTAGAAATGATTTTGTGGATAGTTTTAATCTTTAAATTTTTAAACCACTGTTATCTATGTAGTATTTCTTTTTTTTCTAAATTGTTACAGTCCGTATATTCTGTATCAGTATTGAACTTTGAAAAGTACGTATTTCTATAAATAATTGTATACACATATAAATATAATGTCCACTCACTTGAATCTGCGGGCGACGGTGGATTTATTGTGATCGGGCTGAGCGGCTCGCTGGGCGACGGCGACGGCTCGCGTTTGGTCAGTATGGCTCCCACGCCGTTTGTCTGCAAATGCTGTATCGGGTGTATGGTGGCCGGAGGCGGCGGCGAGAGACGGCCGTTGACGCCCGGCAACAGTGCGCCGCTACCCTGGTGACTGCCCGCCACGATGGTGCCCGGGTTCACGTTGCCCGCGCTCGTCCCGTTCTGCTGGTCGCCTTCCACCGGCAATCCGTTCTCGGACAGAAACTCGTCCAGGTCACAATACTGCGGGGGCAACACGTAAAACGTTAACGCGACGGCATAGAACCACACTACGTTTGATTATATAATCTCATGCGTGTAAACATGTGCGCGCGTGGGCACGTGCTGCGAGTGAGTGGTCGCATGCGACCGACCGGTACGGATTCGTGATGGATGGAGCGCGGGCGATAAACAAGTTTTCGATTTAAAAGTGAAACCTTTTCGGCAGCGAACATGTTATACGGGGCAGTATACAATTTATATACAAGTATATGAGAGCTGTGATGTGAATGGCGTATAGGGCACCGCGTATACCGATTATTATTGTACGGAGCCGAAAAGTTGACGACGGATGTGAATACACTAAGACGGGGCGAGAAGGCGAAAATTGGATCCTTTGAAGTGTGGTGCTGCGCAGGACACGGTAGCGTTGAGAATTTCACGGACGGACGAAGGACTGGACGAGGATATAGATATGGCAAAACGGGAAGGCCAAGACCAAGGTCGTCATCTGTGAAGCGATCAGCGAGTGCGCGGCGATGGAGAACACCGAAATAAATATACGCGTGTGTTCGCGCGAAGCTTGCTAAAGACCTGTAAGCCTAACAGGTGGAGAGAAACCATGTAGGATGTGTGTTAATGGAGTGGTTACTGTTATAATAGTCGCGATTCCAGGAGTGCTGTAGAAAAAGGAAAACGTGTGCGTGTGTATGCAGTATTGCTCTGGCCTTCCATTGCAGGTTAGGTATTTGAGGGCCAAGATGTAAATACATATACATAGTTATAATACTATTGTATTGCGTATGATTTGAAAAAAAAATATCCGCATGAAAATTTAGTGTAAAAAAACCAAAACGGGACGGATTCGAGATTGATTTCGCGTCCGAAGGGATCTAAAATGTTGTTGCACGCTAAATTATATTATTTAATAGATACGAGTTTGTTGAAAAAGAGATATGTGGACTTATATTTTTAAATTTTACCAAAGCTCAACATGTTTTAAAGTATTGGAACGAACGTAATATTTAGCATTATATTGCATGTATTTAGCCCATTTTAACGTGTGTTCTTTGCAGTGGACGAAATCAATAGTGGTTTACACAAAAAGTACGGACAAAAATGATTGCGGTCATAATAGGTATAGGTATGCATCACACGAAGTATAAAAACCGAGTAACTTGCCTCTTCAAGATACCGTAGGCAAATAGGGGGAGGGATAGTCAATATCGGTCCTTATAATGTACGTGCAGTAAATACAACTTACCTTGAGGTCATTATCGTATGGTATGGTTTTATTATCCCAAAGATTTGGTCCCAGAAACGCCGACTGAGATTCTACAACATTTGTCCATAAAAGCTCAGATTCTTCTTTTTTGTCGACATTTCCGTCTCTGGGCACTCCACAAGCTTTACCTGTAAAACGACAAAATCGAACACGTTAGTAATAATAACAATATCGGCAATCGCGGTGTGACATTTTTCACGTCATTCAGGAAACCAAACCGCATTATATTGTATGTATTATATATTATGATATACAGGTTGTATCAATTAAAACGATGTTTTTAAAACAACTAGTATTTGGATCATAACGGTGTAGGAATCGCGGCGGCCTTCGGCGCACATAATCCAAGGTGAAACCGTCCGCGGTCGAGCTAGCAATCGAAAAACTCCACGAAAATCGCTACAGCATACCGTAAACTGGTAAGAATATACGCATCGAATCGATAAGCCGCCCGCGATAATATTATGAATACACTATAACACCTTTATTACATTGTTGGTAATACGGATCGGTGGCGGTTCACTGGTCGATATATTCGACTTGCGACCATGTGCGCAGTGATTCTAGGGCTGTCCGTAAGACTGTTGTAGTTTGTGTTGTACGGTATTTGGTACAGAGATTAACCGACGACTTTCTGAAACTTCCATCAGGAAACGATTCGCGCAAACATTAGTTCTGTCATTGAAATGCGTTTAATCGATGTACTCACGGTTGTCCGTACGTATAGACTTGTGAAACCGACGTATACACGTACATTGTAAAGATAGATTAGGTATTATTATTATCACGGGGAAAAACTTTGAATTTGTATGGAATCCGGAGTCGTGTAGTATAATAATATAATCGACGGCTTTGTGGGGATTTATTATTATTATTATTATACAAATGGTAGTGATCTCGCCGCAATAGGAAATGCCATAAATGGTTTTTATCATACAAACGACTCTATCGGTGGCAAATAAGCGGCGACGGATACCACTCAAGGCTGTGTATATTTTATATTGGCAATAATTAAACGATTTCTGAGCATATTTCTTGTCAAATAATAATAATTATATTTTATGCGATTCGATTCGCTTTTTAACATTGATTAGGTAGCGAAAAAAATCTTAGAGCCATTACAATTGCCTATTTGTACATAATAGATATATATAGGTATATGAATATTTGTGTAAGCCAATGTTTCTTTTCTATTGAATCACTCAGTCATAATATACTGCACAGAGAGGGGCAAGGGATTTCATGTTTTCGTATATTAATCGTCCGACTTGGAGATATAACGAACGAATGCTTGTATTTTATCATCACGACATAATTGCGGTTTACTGCGCATTTTTCCCGAGCATACGTGCACAGCACGCATTATTTTGCGCTGATCTCGAATATATACATATACGATATATTATATATAATAATATTATAATATGGTATAAAAAAAATATTTGTGATGGTTAATTTGGTTTTTTCGTCTGGAGATAATCGTTCGGTTCTTTATTTTACAGTCTTTGCGTATTTATCCGACGTTAGGTTATTTTTAATTAGACGACAAAATATGATAAACAAATTGCCGTCCTTGTTGGTTTGTAGAAACGGAAAGAAAAAAATGAAGAAAAAAAATCGATGAAAACCGCTAACGACCGCAGGCCGAGTCATCAAAGACGTACGGTTTTTTTCGTTTTTTTTTTTTTTTTCTTAAAAATGTAAGCAAATTGTTAACGAGACGTATACACACGTTTCTGGGGTATACAATCAAAAATGTACATGTATATAGAATTACATTGTACGCACTCGTATTAAATATTTACAATGTACGCGCACAAGACAATTGTGCGAAAAAAATACACAGAGTCGAAGAGAGACGGACAAACACACATTTACCGGTCTGATAATAATTGTACCGCTATCGCGGTAGTACCTACATAGAAGTGTACAACAGAACGTATTTAAGTATGTTTATTGTACATGTACAGTTGTGATCGTTTCGTAATGCCGGAAGTACGAAGCCGTAACAGATTTGACACGTTTTTGCTTCCATTACGATTCATTTTCACTTTCGTCTTCATCTCTCCGACATAAATCTATGCCGCCGTCGATTCGCAAACCGTTATTTCTTTCTCCTATCGCTTTCCTCCAAACCTCCCTCCACCCGCAGCGCCACGTAGAATTATGTATAATTTGCTGAATCTACTGTAAATCAAACCGATCCGTGTTTTCCTGTAGGTATAATATCCGGACACATTTCTCGTCGTGGTGGAGAGATTTCCTACACATATTATAATACAGTTATCTACATTTATACACATATACAGTGCGTGCGTTGTATATGAGTGTATACCAATATAATATTATGCATAATTCACTCGTGGTATAGTCGACTGTGCGTGAGGAAAACAAAAATTCTCAATTCAAATACGATACCTGTAACGAATTTATTATTATCTCTACAACTTACGTCCGACCGCATTTACCCGTGGAGATTTTTACACATGGAATAATAGAGATAAGGTGTTCCGCTCTATAATATGGATGCAAGTACTATCCGCAGTTTCAGTGTTTTACTTTGTATTTTAAAATCGTTTTATCGATTTCGTCATCCTAACTGCAGTGCCATATTTATATAACAATATAGGATTCAGCGTTGTTTTTGGTGTTAACAACCAAATTTAATAACCCAAAATTAAAAAAAAAAAAAATAATTTAAAGGTGCTTCAATTTACTTGAGATAGGTGAAAATAAGTTTGCCCGTGGGTGTACCAGACAATTACTACCATTGTATTTATGCACACGCGATTGATTCCGACCGAGTCACAGCATTAATAACGCATACTATATCCCGATCTAGTAGCTTGCAATATTATATAGTACAAAAATGTTATATTATATTATTGTTAAGACGACACGAAAACTTTTGAGAACAACGACGCAACATTCGTTATGATGATATTATTATAGTATATCGTAGGAATATATATACACCTGAACAAAAATTCGACGGAGAACGCTTTCAGTGTACCTATTATTATTATTATTATTATTATTATTTTTTTTTTTCTTGTTATTATTTAGATTATTTTTTATCTTATACATTTTATCAACTATACTCGTACATACGTAGTCGCGGTGAACCGATTTTTATACATTCCAACGTTTATGTGGAAGTGGCATATTATATTTGGTGACTAAATTTTAGTGGAATCCGAGTCGTATATTATGTACTCACGGCATTTCTTTTTCGACGCTGTGGCCATTTTTTTCTCAGCCGAATCGAAACAACATATTATAATTTATAACGGAGTAAACCAATTTTCGTTTGTCTAGTTAACCAATACCTATATATAGAAACGACATCATTTATTTATTTTTTTGTTACTATAATCGACTGTATACCTGTAAATTATTATTATCGATATCAACTTTTGGTTTAATCACATCAATGACGTTTCGTAAATTCCATAATATCATTATATATTACGTTATTATTCTTTATTCACTATATTATAATCGTACGTGGCTTGAGTAATTATGACGAGAGTAAAGAAGAAAAAAAACTTACATTTTAACAGACCAATATTAAAAAAAAAATACATGGATAAAAAAGAGAAAAAATCATAACGGTACGTCATTTTTATTTCAGAGATTATAATAATATATTTTAATTTTATCAGTTATGAACTCTGACTGAGTAAATGACTAATCTTTAAAATCCTTTATGTTTATTATATACCGAGATGAATAATTTACGTTTTCAATTGATTTCAATTTTATTTAACTCAATTATGCTGTAAATCATTTTTCAACACTAATCAGAGACGAATCATTGTGTTCAAACAGATTGATGAATATTATTATTGATTTAATATAATTTGAATGTATCTATACGTAGATAAATTAATAACAAAATGTTGTTTTTTTATTTCTGTATTAATACCTACCTATATTTGTTATCATTTTATTTAATTTTAAAATGTTTATATAAATATTTCTAAAATTTTAAAATATTATACTTCCACAATAATAATCGCATTTGTAAACGTTTTTTTAATAGTAAAAGTTAAAATTTGACATTAGAAATTATTTTTTGTGTCATAAATTGTATATTTACTTCATCGATTATCCAATAACAAAATATTATTGGCATGGATTAGACAGTTTAGACGGTTGATTATCAATGGAGATTTTGTATCACCAAAGTTGTCAATATGTTTCTATATCGTTTTACTTCAAAGAGAATGCGGTAGTACTCATATAGCTATGTTAAAATACTAATTTGAATTAAAGATCAGTTGTGAAAAAGTATTCAATATACATTTCCAATATTTTTTCTAATTATGCACTTTGTGTTATAAATTATAAAAGTAAAAATATTAAAAATTTATAATAAATTGACAATAATATTGTGTTAAATAGTAAATAGTAAATCGTATATATTGATATATTATTATATATATATAGTATAAATATTAAAATGTATACTCATGTGTATAACATATTGTATGTTTCAATCATATGCTCGAAAATTAGGATACAAATAATGGCCAGTCACGTTGCAAAGTTGACACATAATATATAGATATATATTTATATATATTTATTAAATTTTTATACATCATACGCAGTCGCCGGACATTAATTATTTATGTGTATATTATACATCTCTAGTCACGGCTGCATTGTCTCTCATCTGTCCACAATTCATCATGGGTTGAACGTTATACCAATAAATATGAATCATTATGCTAATAGATCGCGATATACTGTAGCTGCGACGTGTTTGGTATTGAAATTATATTATTGGAAAATGTGCGTCCATTGTTGGAGCACAAAGTCGTTTCGTATATTTTAACGTTAGATTACTCTCGCGTAGACAGTAGAGACCGCTGGAAAGAGGGAGAAGGAGTGTGTGTGTGTGTGTGTGTGTGTGTGTGTGTGAGAGAGAGAGAGAGAGAGAGAGAGAGAGAGAGAGAGAGAGAGAGAGAGAGAGAGAGAGATAGGTAGCATTAGTATTAATGATATACGGAACGATAAAAAAAATTTCAAAAATCATTTCAACCGTTACATATTTACTCGTTTATTTATTCCGTTTTAATATATCCCACGGGCAATTCGAAACTTTCTATTCAAAGTAGATTTCGTTCGAGCCGATGCGTGTGCAAAATTTTGAGATTATCGCGTGGAAACGTATGTGAAAATTCAAATTCCATTAATTTGTTTAATAATATTTGCTGATAATCCGTGTAGATAGTGTGGCGTGGTTAAGGTATACATGTATATTATACGTATGGAGGAAACGGTCGGTCGCATTTCTTCTTGAAAAAAATAAAATACAAATATTGTTCGTGAACACGTATTACGATTTTATCTGATTCGCGGTGTGTTCATTAAGTAGGTATCCTGTAGTATTCACGTTTTATAATAATATGATTATATACTGTGCCCGCAAACGACGACTACGACGACATCGGTGGCAGTCTGCGCGAAGTGAAAGTGCACGTATACGCTCGAGAGTCCGGATATGTATTGTTCTGATTGCGCAACAGCACTGCTACTCAGAAGAGCAAGTCGTTCGGCCCAAAAGAACTATTAACTGCGTTGCCATTATTATCGTTAAATATTACCAACTATACCGCTATTTATTTTTTTCCTACTGGAAGTATAAAATTATTCGTCGTTCGTACACGCATCATTATAGTCGTCGACACTTTTCGACTGCTTTCTCGCATCCTTTTTATTTGATTTAAATGTTTGCGTGTTACTCGCGAAAAATCAAACCAGTTTGAAATCGGACGCGTTCAACTTCCGATTTCAGTACTATACCGTTAAACGGTCAAAGAATATTATTATTTATTATGCACTGCAGTGATTTACTGCTTTTAACGCAAAACACATCGAATACACTGTAAATTAAACAACTGTTTTATAAACGTTGTACCCATGTACGCATATAAATATATAATTTATAATTATTATGCGAATATAATATTAACATAATACGATATTGTAAACATCCATTTCATATTTCGCAGCGGGTTTTGAAAGCAGTTTTTTCACTAAAGATTTTCTATACCGATCGGTTTCTCATACACCCCTCCTCGTGCGTCCACCCCGGTCTACACGTCGTATGTCACGCGTTTTGTTTTGTCAAACTGCTGGTTACAAAAATTTGGTTTGCTAAATTTGATATTCATATCATATTATGCTAAGTACTACTACTGAGTGGCTCACGTAACCCCTACTGTTTTGTTACCCCATTCTCACATATACTTATTATGCTAATTGTATAGATTGTATATTTCTTGTAATAAAAAAAATAATAAAATATCATATTATAATATAGCCATATAGATGGCAATATTATGGCTGATCAAACTGTTTTAACCTATTCTTACACCCACTGGTACTTATTATTTTATGTACCTACCTACGTCATAAAACTTAAAAATACTTTGTGGCATAAGCGACTACTTCATCCATACAGGAATTACGGTCAGTCTTGACGGATGCGTAAAAAAGGTGAACATTTCTTTGGTGAATACTGGACAAGTTAGCAACCCTTATTTTAATGAAAATCTTGAGCTTGAGACGTTATAACTTATATTACATTATATCATACTCGTAATTATATAATATTGTATTCACTCGCGCGGTTGCAGTGGAAAATCTCAGGTACACTCGGAAAACCATATAACATATTTTGGTGACGGCGATGATTGCCGAATCGTAACTTTAAATTAATTACTATTTTCGTACCGATGCGAAGTCGTAATTAATTAAACAATTTCGTTTATAGGGATGCCTATTGAACGTACCACAATATTGTGTTGGCGCGCTGTTGTTAGTTGTTTACTCCGGTGTACGCGTTCAAATACAATATATTATAATTTATAATATAACATATAAGTTATATATATATATATAATAGTAACAGCAGGTATAATGTTCACATCTATAGAATTATAATAATAATTAGTAATTAAGAAGTAATGTTTCTACGTCTAGAAAATAAATCTACACTGGAATAATATATATATATATATATATATATATATATATATATATATATATATTATACACTTTAAATAATAAAAAGTTAAATATATGATTATATATTTTATGGTATAAAACAAGAATTATTTTTAATACATACAAATGTTGGTCTTATATAAGGTATTTCATTAAATTGGATCGATATCATAGTGGACGTTTTCTTAACACAATAAGCTTGAAAACGGTCATCGAATCCAGCAGTTTCAAAACATATACATATGGCTAAAGGTTGCATATCTGGAGATACGCAAAGATATTTCAATGAACCATATACTGGCAAAGAATTTGTTTCATCACACATATTAATAACAATACACATGTTATTAATTGTTTATCGAATACCCTTAAAATTAATCCATGAAACAAACTGTGATTTATAAATATTAGGGTTATTTAAAGTAATAGAAAGATTTTCTTTAATAGTTGATGTGATATTTAAAACTTTTCCAACATGAGACAAATTTGAAAAATCAAAATTTGTTTTATAATAAAATTGATGAGACATTTTAAGTTGACTTATTAAAACCAATGTGTTTTTCTGCTTGAAATTGCAAATGCTGCTGTTTTAGATTCTTTATGCTTTGCTTCAAACCGCATGGACCAAATGTTAATTAATGGTCCAACTTTCCGCATAACCATTGGATAGTGGATTAAATGATGAAATTTTGGTTTTAAGTTGAGTTTTGTAAGTTTTAAATAAAAATCATTATGCTCCAATATTAATAATTCAAGCAAAGAAGGACATTCAGGTCCAATGCAATTAGATGTAACTATATCTAATATTTTTTTAAGTAAAATATATAAGCTCCAATATTCAGACTTTACATCAACTAAATCACCAATTAATAGTCCAAAGTAACGAACAAAATTCCACATCTCACTTGCTGACATTTATATTGTGTTTGAATTACTTTTTAATATATTTTCTGACAATAAGGGAGGTCTATTTCTGATATCAGTGGGACCATAATTGAAAAATTTAATTCTATGATTCAAAGTTTCCAAAGTAAAGTATTTCATTACAAAAACGAAATGCCTCAAAATACTGAAAATATCATAACTACATACACCTTCTAATATTCCATGCATCAGATCAACCGAGTAATTATTCACTACATGAAAAGAAGGTATGGTATTCCAAATACTTTGTTCGACAATACCAGTCTCAAACATGTTATCTGTATTAACGTCAATATCATATTTTTAGTATTCCTTAATTAATTATCAATTTGAAACAATTGTTTATGGCAAACAGTTTTCAAACATCGGCAAAACCTACAGGGGTAATTTGCAACAAAACTTTCAGAAAATCTCATCATACCATGTAATCCTAAGTTATCCCCAACAATTAAATCTAAATAGAAATACAACTAAATTGACTCATCATTAATAAACACTTCTACGCTATTTTCTTTAATCTCAGAAATTAAATTTTTAAATATTTCAGTATTTTCAACTTGTTTTTTATTTATTGAATTAAAAAGAAGTACTAAAAATATACTTTCAAGTTTTAATACAAGCTCTGGAGGAAATGAAGGAAAAGATATATAAATTGCTCCTAATTTTTGAACTCCTCTGTGGTACCCAAGTGGATTATTTGTTTCGAGTAAAATAAAAGTAAAATAAAAAGGGAAATAGCGTTTTATTTGGATGTAATTCAATTTTTTCTCTCCATGATTCACTTTGAATTTAATTATATACAATATTTGTCTCTCTTAGTAATTTGTTTGTATATGTTATCATAGTGTTATAAACATTAGGTAATTCAAAAAACCTTTTAAATAAAATAGGCAACGGTACACTAAATATATATATTAATTGGTATATTTTCTGAAATTACACATCCATTTTGTAGTTTATCATTCATTCGATTTCTAACATGAATAGTTCTAGGTCTAATTAACATGCCGCCCATCTCATCTAACACTTTAAAACGCTTATGCTCAGTTTTTAAATTTTTAAAAGGATTACACATCACATCAAACATTGAAGATATATTAGATAAAATAATGTCACCACCAGGTGGTTGAAATTTAGTTAATGTATATAATACTTTATTTTTTAATTGTGATAAGAAATTGTTGATAAAATCGGTTAAATCATCAATAATTAATTGAATTTTATTTCGAGGTACTCCAGATTCACCATATTACTTGGATAATAAACACAAAGCTTTGTTATATACACACAATTCAAAATCTTCAATTTGATTCTTTTTAGTTGAAATTTCAACAGCTGGAAAAATATTTGGTTCTATTTCAACAGGTTGAACAGAATTATTTGGTTGGTTTGGTGAAAAAGTAGAAACATAATGAATGTTTACAAGCTTATTAGAATGGACTCTTGTGTGTTTTTTAAATGATTTAAGAGAATCATAGACATGATAACAATTAATCTCAAGACATTTAAAAGGCGTAGTGTTATATGGATGATACACTTTAATATGTAAAAATAATTGATCAAAAGTGTTAATAATTAAAAAACATTTAAAACACTGAGGCATCTTTAATTATTAAATGTAGTATAAAATGAAAACAAAATAGTTTAGAACTTAAATATTTTACACTTTCAATTTTTTTAAATCGTTAATAATAAGATTATCAGTCAATTCTTTTCACTTTTGGTTGTAATATCATATAAAAATTGTTAGATAAATTTCCAAATATGGATAGATTCCTTAGGATAGTTTAAGTTAAGAGCAAAAAAAGTTTTAAAACATATATCGACCGCTTTTAATGGTGTTTCAACTGAATACACAAACTTGTTAATGACAACATATGACGCCGCAACAATAAACTCGTTTGAAGGGTCTGAACAAATTAAGGTGACATACGGTTGTACTGTTTATCCAAAAATAGATACTTTATTTTCTTTATTTAAATAAACTTCTTGATGTTCTGTAGCATTCTGTAAAATATAAATTTTGATTTTATGATCATATTAAATTATTATTGTATTATTTATTTTATACAATACCTTTAATATGCAAATAAAACCTTCGGGAATTTCCCTGTTAGATGGTCTCCAGCTATCAAATGTTTTCGCTCTTTTGTTGTTATTGACAATTCTGGATTTTGGAACGCATATTGCAGTGGCGGATTTACGGGGGGGGGGTCCATAGGGTCTGGACCCCCCCAGATCCCGATATTATGTTATATATTTGAAGTACACTGAAATAATATATTAATATATAGTAAGTTAATAAATAATTTTTAATATTTTTAACGTTTTTATGGACTACCCAATTTCTTATTAAGTAGGTACATAAACTGTAGAGTACCTACCTACTACCTACATACTGAAGCCCGTATGTGTATTAATCACATCTCAGTAATTTGCTGATAAGGTTACTAGTTATTACTTATTAAATTATTGTGTTAGATTATCCATTATTATAGCTATAATTGTTGAATTTTGATTGTGTTGCGTCGTTGCGATATTGAATTCTAACATGTATTTTTTTTTCATTTAACCTTGTATACGATATCTTCATTTAGAGGGAACAATAACTCTGTTTCATACAATTATAGACTTTTAATCTGGTATACTGGAAATAATATTTGATATTGACAAGAAACACTCATTTACACGGGTCACGGACACTTGGAAACATGTTAGTCGAATTGTCGAACACGGAAAATCGAACCTAATTATTGTTACTTCAAATTCAAACTTGTAAGTAAATTATTTATTTTAAATAAAATGTCGGGTGAAAAACAGACAAATATACAAAAGTTTTTTTCAAAACCTTCTGAAACGACTGAATTGTCTAATGTTGTCCACAATAATGTCTTAGAAGAATCCTCAGAAACTAAAAGACCCGTTTCTCCTACATTGGATAATGATGTTAACAATTCAAAAAAAGTTAAACAAGATTTTACAAATTCGTCTTTGTCCCTAACTCATAGTAATTATGATATCAGTTTATTTTATAACAAAACACTCACAAAGTGAAATCAATGACGTATTGAATAAAGTTTGGACACCGGAAATAAATTATAAATTTCCAGTAAAATCAATCACTTCTGGAAAAGAAAAAAGTTAAAAACCTTAAATTTTAGTATGCGTGGTTAATGAGATTTCCATCGTATTCAGCTATACAAGATGGTGCATTTTGTAAATTTTGTGATGCATTTTCGAAACCACAAGGTGGAGTAAACTCTCAAGTGTTAGGTAGTCTTGTGTTAAAAAAATTTGATAACTGAAGACACGCGATTGAAACATTTACAAAACACTCATCTTTAGAATATCACAAAAAATGCCTTCTTGATGCTACACTTTTTTCAGAAATTTTAACAAAATCAAACACGCTTATTGACCAACAATTAAATACCGGTAGGGCCAAACAAAAAACAAATTGTAGAAAATAGAAACAAAATTAAACCAATAATTGAAACAATTATTTTATGCGGGCGTCAAAATATTTCTCTGCGAGGTCACCGTGACGATGGTCGTTTAGTTGTCGCTAAATCTGATAACCTAAAAAATAATGAAGGCAACTTTCGAGAGATTCTCCGTTTTCGAGTTCAAGGAGATTCCAACTTAAAAATATTTTTGGAAGGTGAGGGAACGATAAAATATACAAACAAGACAAGTCAAAATTCACAGTGAAAAGGCACAAGGCTTACAAAAATCAATGTTGGATGGAGAATTTATGATTTCATTACTTATATTAACAAAATGATTTGGATTTGGTTTATCCCTATCAAAACAATTGCAAAAAGTGAACATAGATCTGAGATTAGCAACTAAATTAGCTGATGAAACTTTAGAAGAAATGCAATTATTTAGAAATAATGCCGAACAAACATTTCAACAAATATATACTGATGCACTTGATTTGGCGGGGAAATTTCAAGTGGAAATAAATATGCCAAAAATTACTGAAAGACAAATGTATAGAAAGAACATTCAAACAAAATCCACAGAAGAATACTACCGCGTGTCAATATTTATTCCATTCATGGATTCTTATATTAATGAACTTCGACAAAGATTTGTCAATCATAAAATTACGCTCAATAATTTTAAATCATTGTTTGAACCTGAAGAACATGAAGATAACTTTATAAAACTAGCTAATTATTACAAAGAAGATCTGGAGTTCATCTACAATTCATTATTATTTACGGAGTATAAGTTATGGCAAAGAAGGTTAAAAAATATGAATGAGAAACCAGAAAATGCACTTCAAGCTATGACTATTTGCAAATAAAGAAATTTACCCAAGCGTCTTCAAATTATTCCAGATCCTTGCTACTATACCAGTCTCCACTGCATCAAATGAGCGCACCTTTTCTAATTTGAAGCGAATCAAAACATATTTAAAAAATAATATGAATGAAGTAAGTAAAATTAATATTATTATAAGAAACTTATAAAAAAAAATTGTTAAACTAATTAATAAAAGAACTTAATATTTTAAATTAAATTTCAGGCTAGATTAAACTGTTTAGCGATGATGTCGATTCATAGACATGAAAACTAATTAACCGTTGATGCAGTATTGACTGAACTTTGCAAAAATAAAAGAATAGATTTTATTTTGTAAATTGCATCAATAATATTGTATATAAATAGAAATATAATCAACACTTTTTTTAAAATCAATATATTTTAAGCCTCTGAAATAAGTATTATTTTTCTGGACCCCTCCCAAAAATATATTGAAAATCCGCCACTAACATATAGTGACACAAAGAAAAATTCTTGGTAGGTATGTTAAAATCGCAACTGTAATCTCTAAAATAAATAATTCAATTATAGATCTCAATAAAAATGTAAAAATGTTGGTTCTTCTTACCTTGTCTATTTTCGGTAGGGATAATGTTTAAAAATCTTTGATAACTTGCTTCTTTTTAAAGCTGCGGTTTAAAGTGTTTAATGTATTTTGGCAAACACTCAATTAAAATAGGAAATAAGTCAAACAATTTTAATTGCTTTTCTGGTTGCAATATATTAAAATCAATTTCAATCTGAAATTAAAATATTTTTAAGATTAATTTTGTAATTATTAATTCTCTTATTATATTTCAATTTGGTTAGGTAGGTACAAATAAACAATTATAATTATTATTATTATTGACACATATATAATTTTATTTAACTTTGTATTATTTAGCTATGATGTTGTACACACCAACTTATACCCTAGAGGACCACTTATAGCAGGATATTCAAGAAAATAATTCAATTGTTTGTTACTTTTTAACATTTGGTCATATCTTAAACTAAACGTTTCTGTCCATTTATTAACTACAATACCCATGGATTCTCTATTGTTTTTCAACCATAAGATACTATCGTTCATATCTATGAAAACAAAATATTTAAAATTCTCTATAATGTATCACATTTTTACTGTGAGTGTAGAGAGTTATTAGTTTTATTTTAACAAACCTTGGTTGAATGCAGTTACTGGGGTATTTGAAGATCATTCACCTGTGGTTGTAGATGGGCTGAAATTTAATTTTCTGATATCCTTTTTCAAATTGCAATACCGGTCAAATAATTTCCCTCTTGTTGGTTTAATATATTCTTTATTTTTTAAGTAAGGAATAAAATATGTACTTTCTGAATCATTGGGGAAAACCTGTACAATACTTTGGGATAACTGAAGTAAGTGATTCATAGAAAGTTTTTGATCTGGACTATGTGTAACTTCATAATCAATTACTAATCGAATGAGTATGTTTCTTACAGCATATGAAAAATTGTTATAGTCGGCGACACGAAAACTGGCGGGTGACCGCAACGATCCTAACGGATTTTTCGTGATAGTGGTCATTAAACCATTTGCCTCGCTTTTTCAATTATTTCGTATTCATTTGCATTTTTTCATTGTTTATTAATAATGACAACAATATTCTAAAATTAATGAAAATAATAATATTACGTATTGTTCTTATAATGTCCAGTTCAATATACAAAAATAAACATATACTTTACTTACATTAAAATACAAATTGATAAATTATTAGTAAAATTACATATATATTTATAATATATACGAAAAGATTTAGTTTAAAAAACAAAAATACATGTACAGACCAATTATTAATAATTAAATACAATTTATTACACAAAGCTATTCAATACACTCTTCGTCGCTATCACTAGAGTCCCAATCGCTGTCGTCTGGCAATATAGTCAATATGATAGGTTCTAACAAACTGTCTCTTAAAATTTCTTTTTCGTAGTCGTTGTCTTGTATTGATTCAGCATGTTTCACACATTTTTCCCAATCATGTTGGGTAATCGAATCTAATGCTTGATGTTAGCTGTTCTATGTCGACCATTTTAAATGTGTTATTTTTTGTAGCCATCTTGTTTTTTACTTGAGCCCATATCAGTTCTATGGGATTATATTGATAGTGATACGGTGGTAGTCAAATCACCTCGTGACCCATTTGCAAGGCCAATTTATCTAATTCATATTTTTTTTCAGTCGGAATTAATAACTTGACCCTTTGTTTTAGCTCCGCTAGTGTCTCTAATGGTGAAAATGAAATATTTTTTTTTGATCAACCAATTCTGAACGTCTAATTTTCTGGAATTACTTTTTGGGAAATTATCGACTAAGGTAGAAAGATATGATGCATTATCCATCACAATGATAGACGGTTCCTCAAGGTTATTTAACATTGTGATGAACCAAGATTTAAATACATCCGAATTCATTTGGTTGTGGTAATCCGTGGAGTTACCGGTATTGCTACGGAAAACCAACTTTGAATTTGGAATGAACCCATATTATGCACATCCTGCATGAACAACAATAAGTCCCCCTCCTTTGCCGGTGGGTATTTTGAGACCTATTGTATTTGTTTCATTTTGCCATGCAATGGACCGTGAATGGTTTTGATTGACCCATGTTTTTCCAGGTATACAATAGGTCGGATATCATTGTTCGCGCGCAATGTGGATATTTGTCGTAAGAATTTGCATCTAAGACTAACTATATCATTCTGTTCCAACAAAAACTTACGGCCATCACTACATTTTTTGTACGAAAATTTCAGATTTTTTAGAACTCTTTGCATTGATCTAAGACCTCTCGGAAAAATTGTTTTTTTGCTTAACAGAATTAAGTATAAGTTGCGCAGTGGGCTACTCACCTTTATCATAAGACTCGTGTACAGTTCTCCTTACTATATCACCGTCGAAATCATCCACTTCCGAAACATATTTTGCTCGCTTATATTATAAGATTTTTTTGGTGACACGAAGGAAGGACCAGGTGCTTCTACTACATCAGTTTCTACAGTTTTTCTCGCTTCTAAACAAATACGTTGAATTTTCCGCTTCAAAATCTCGCAAGCCTCAGCAGTAACGTCTTGAGTTTTTTTAAAAAAAATAGCGTCTAAATCTTCTTTTTCCGATAACTTTTTTAAAAACGAATAAACACTATATATAATTTTTTACTTTGGCTATGAACAACGTTGTCTTTAAAAGACATGTCAATGTAACCAAATAACAAAAAAAAAGAAATGAAAAACTAATAAAAAACAACTAGGTTTTTAAATGATTTCAACGAACGTTTTATAACACACGTGTACACGCTGGGAACACAGTATACACAATAAAAAATAAAGTAGCATACAATATACGTTACTAACCTAACCTTCCTCCTCCTATTCTATACGAAATAATATAAACGGTTGAATGTGTGAAATGGTAACAAAAAAAAAGAAAGGAAACAAAAATTTGGTAATTTGGGTAGTATTCGTATTGTTTACGGTACAGCGCTGTTGCGCGCAACAGGTGGTTGCAGTAAAACTAGAACCAATGTCTACAAGCTGGGTGAGGTCCGGTGTACGACGGCGGCCACCCGCCAGTTTTCATGTCTCCGACTATAGTTGATTGTTAAAACTTTAAAACATTTTTCTTTCTTGAGATTGTTCCAAAATAAATTTAATGCGATTGTTACAAGGTGGAATATCCTATAAATTCACCAAATAAATCAAATTTAAACCTTATTTGTTAACAGTTAATTAAGATACAAAATATAATAGTTCAATAGTTAACCTGTATTAAAAATTCATCACTGCTCAATACTAAGCTATTATCAATTACTGTTCCATCCATTACCTTTTCATTCATTATTTCAAAATTTGTAATATATATATATATATATCATATCTATGGCATTTATTGGACTAATCAAATTAACAAACTCATCGTCCTTAGTATAAAATAAAATATTAGCAAGTACAAGTATTAAGAACGGCCAAATTTTATGTTACTTTGTTTGGAACAATATTTGTGTCGTTGAGATGTACTGTTCATTTGTCTTCTTTTAGTTCAACTATTTTTGAATATAATATAGCTCTTAATTTTAATTTTGGTACTAATTTTTTAAGCATACTTTCAGTAAGGGCTAGAAAGGTTATTTTGTCTAACTCTTCTTCTATAAAAGTAAATTTAATTGGGATAGTAATAATTGAATTAATATTGTTAATTTAACTTGAGAGAGACCATACATTTTCTTTTAAATTAAATAGTGTAAGCTTGCCTACAAAATATTACCTATAAACTAATTGATAACATATTCGGGCATCTCTCATTGCTTCAAAATATCCACAGTTCAACTGTTCACAGTAAAATCAATTAGGTATAAGTAATCCTCAATTTACAATAACTACCTATATAACATATTTGAATAAATAATGATACGAAAAATTATGTTATCATATACCTATAGGTATTGCCGTATAGATAATTACTAATTTGTATTACGAACAAGTAGGAAAAATGGTACAACTTTAGTTGTCCAACTAACTACATTAATTAACTATCTGGTGTGCTTACACACATCATGTCATCTTCATTCCTTATTCTAATGAAAAAACATAACCCAAAAGAAAAAAGTTCTAAAATCTAATACCTATTGGCTATTGAAATTTGTATTGTATTAAACTGGCCCGATGAGAATCGCAAAGCTATTTTTCATATTTTAAAATTTGTGATTAAGATAATAATAATTCATTCATTTGCATAGATAGGTACTATATAAACTGATATTTAATTATTAAATCAGTAAATTAATAAGTTACCGACTAATATGACTACCTATATTACTAAAATGTTAAAATGTTTTACTAGTCTAAGTCAAAATTATACAACAGTCAACAATAATTAAATTACACTTACCTATGTATTTGTTATATGAGATGGTGGTACTGACTACTGACAGCTGGAATTAAGGCATTTAAACAATCACGTGCAAAATGTATAATAATATGTCCATTGTCATTTGTCTGGCATCCGCCGCGCTTTGTTCATGTTTATTCTATGGTGCTATTCCTCTCTAACATGTTTTCCAAAACGACGCACGGCATATTAATATGAATACGGATTTACTCAATTAAAAGTTTAAAAATAGAATCTCCCATAATATACAACTAAATTAATTCAGTTGGATCTTAAAAACATTGATTTAACTATATAGTTTGGTAATGTGAAACAAATAAAATAGTTATTCTTTTAAACAGCTTTATATTAAGTTAACTCAACTATAATATAAACCACTAAAATCATTTGATACATGTTACTAATGGTTTTGGTAACGACAACTAACTACGAATCTGGATTAACTATTATTAAGATGACGTAACTAAACCATGATCAACAATTAACAATTACTAAATTATTTTTTTCTGTGTGACTTAATTTATCCCAGTGATGATGTTATCAACATTTGCTTCATTACTGAAAAAACACTAAAAACTTTTGATTACATAAATAAAGCAGTGAATAAATTGAAAATACAATCTGAAGTTCAAATACATTATTTGAATAATTCAAATATATTCAAATCGTCAGTAACTCATAGTAGCCAAACCAGAAATAGTTTTCACGATCATATTATTCTATTAATTAAATCTATAGCAGCAACTTATGTAAAGTTAAAAATCAACTACAATCTAAAATCCTATAATAAAACTCCTTCAATGAGAATGTGGTACAACAAGCTCACTATTTTTATATTTTTAAAGGCCAATAATATTAAACTTGTGGTACAATATTGTTCTTATTTATATTTATTTCTTATTATGCAACTAAGTATTCAAGTTGACTAAATACTAACTGATATTATCTTTGTTATAAATGAAGTAGGTAATGTTTATAATTATAATGTTTATGTTCATGTTTATGTTTATATTATATCTAAGAACAACAGGGCCGTCCCGACGATTTGCGGGGCTCGGGGCAGAGTAAAATTGCGGGGCCTAAAATGCCTAAAATTTCATATCGCACGTCAGTTGCATATGGAACTATACTCCCTAAATTTGAAACTCAAATGTGCGCAAATAATCTTAACAATTAATATAATACCTTGCACCTACAACAACATGAATAAGTAAATTAAGTAATAACGCACCATGTCATATAATCAAACTTAATATAATAAATAAAAATTAAAAAAAAATTATTGACAAAATAAAACAACAAATATAAATTATAGCAATAGGTACAATATCAAAATATATTAAAAATTAACTTTTCTACTCTTTATATCCGCCCATTGATCAATAATATCATCATATTTTAATTGGTCAGCGATTTCTTTTTTTATAGAGATTATAGCTAAGTTCGTGACATTTTCTTGTGATAACATGCTCCGGAGATAGTTTTTTATCAATTTCAGCTTTGAAAAAGATCATTCTGCTGAAGCAGTAGTTACAGGCATAGTTAATAATATTCTGAATACTATGGACACATTGCAGTAAATGTCATCAGCGCTGTAACTAAATATTTTTTCTAGAACTTTTAGTGGTGACGTGTCTTCTTGAATAATCTCACAAAGAATGACTAATTCATCAAACATTTCTTGACCCTTTATATCTTTTGTGTCACTTTCTAACTGATTTTGAATATCCATACAATTTTTCATTAAATCATCTTTATTCATTTTAGAAATGCCTACTTCAAATATTATACAGGAAACCAAAATAATCATTAAATTTGTCCAATTCTTGAAACCTCTCATTTATAGAAACTATCCCTTGGTCCAAAATTGGAAAAAAATATTCATTTTTAAAAGAATCAGAAACAAAAGTACTCATACTTGGATTTTCATAATAAAATTTTTTTTTCTTTTTATATTTTTTTTTTTTTTTTTTAAACTCCGGTATTATTTCCAATTTTTGACATATTTTAATAGCTTCCTTTTTTTGCATTTATATAACCATTTTCTCTATATATCCTGTTAAAAATACTTTTAGGCCAACATAATTCTTTAAAGCTTTTATATTAGGGACTGCGTGGAGGAGATTTCACAGGAGGACAAGCTGGCCGGAGTGACGAGGTGACGTCGTTAATTTTTCGGGGAACTGCACTTCCGCCAAAAATAGAATGCAAGTGAATAACGTATTAATATTGTATGCAAATACCATACCAGCGTATACGGGTCTAATGTATTAAAAGAAAAAGTAATTAAATAATATTATATATATAGTATAAATACTATAAATAACATTTTATTGTTCCATTCAACAATTTTATATGGAAAAAAAAATTATACCTATGTACATTTTTTTTTTTTGCTCATTAACTTGACCTTTTATTGTATTTATGAAAGCGGGGCCTGTCCAACTGTGGTGATAGCATGAGTCCCGGGGAGTGGGCCCCGCTTGCTCTGCCCTAGGGACAGCCCTGATGACAAACTACAAAGATGACTTGTTTCGGAAAATGTATAATTTATAACTTGGGTTTATATTGTGGAAAAACGTATTGATTTCGACTGTATTCTTTTAATTGACTGCTTGTTAAGTGTGAAAATTTCTGGCAAGCTTCAAAGTATTTGGTGCAGTTGATGACTATATTATTATGCTCGATTTTTAAAGTTTCATTGATGTATCGCATACTAGCTTTAAAACAGTTATACCTTATAAAATAGGTATATTATATTTAATATCTTAAAATAAATGCTGAATTAAAATATATAATTCGATATATACCTAATAATTAAAGCGATAAAATACATTTTCTAATGCAATAATATACATAATACATATTTTTGACATTTGTTATCTATATTTTACATTATTGTTTCCCGAATAATGATTTTATAATTGATAACATATTTTATTCTAGACAATGTAAAACAAAACGTATTAAAAACTTAACAATATTTTTTTCCTAGTAAGCGACGATACTGTAAATTAGAAACCACTTTTGCATCAGCTTGTTACTCAGAACGATAAAGGGAACGGCTTTTCTATATTACTCTATGAGGTGTTCAAATGAGCGGGTGATACTGTAATAGTGAATAGTGATAATAGGTGGAACATTGATTAAAATTGTTAAAATATGTATTCAAGACTCAAGTCAATGACTATTGTTGCATTATATAAATGTTTGTTAAATATTAAAATATTAAATAATATCGACAAATGCAATCGAGCTAGCTCTTGTTGAAGTAATCAAAGAATTGATTACATTAAAAAGAGGAAATCGAAGGTCAAAAAAATTATGGGTGCGAAGTTGAATTGAGTGAAGAAACCAATTAGGAATTTTAGAGACTCTTTTAAAAGAGTTAGAAGTAGAAGATACGTCTAGTTACTTCAACTTTTTAAGAATAAATGAAGAGATATTTAATGTATTACTTCAAAAGGTAAATATCTTTTAATATTTATGATTGTTAATGCTGTAGATTTGCTGCGGTATACTCGTATATTATATATATAATAATTAATTTACTTTGGTGCTTGGTCAAACCGTGTTAAGTCAAAATTATCAACTTTTCAGGAGGGATATCTAAACATTCATAAGTCCTGTTTAAATTCATATTTGTTAATTTTTTATTGTAGTTGATTTAATTACTATTATTATGAAAATTATTATGAAAATTAAAAATAAATCATAAAAAATCAATTATTTCAAGTATTTTTATGATTTTGGTGTGTTAAATCATTTAGATTTTCTAGAAAAAATGTCTTACTCATTTTGATTTTCACTTAATTCTCTTTGATTTTTAATTTTTTTTACATTCAAATTAAAACAAAAGAATGTTGTTATTCTCAAATGTCTTATAGTCTATCTTTTACCTTTGTGGAGTTGGCCCACCTAATTGATTAATTTTTTTTTTAAATCTATGCCATTATTTTGAAAGTAGGTATAATAATTTATTATAATATCTCAATTACCAATGTTGACTTAAATCTAAATGACCAAAAATATATTTTTAAAGAATTAATATGTATGGCTTAAACCCTCTGGACCAAAAAAAAAAAAAAAAACATAAAATTTGATTTCGGGGTTTTTTGTTACGCTAAAAATAAGTATTCAACATAAATAGTTTATAGAACAATATTATCATTGGTAATGACGTATGCAGTATGATACTAATAAATTCAAACAATTATTGAAATTGAAATAAAAACAGCGCATTACAATCAATTTAACTCAAAACATGTATAAACCTTTATATAATGTAATAATAATATGAACTTACCTTTTCCTGTTCTTTGGCTCTTTTTTATTTTTGCTTTCTCTCTCCAGAAGGAAGCCAATAAGCAAACAACCTTCTTTTTGCAGTCATCGATAGGCTTCTCCGCCATAGTAGCGGCGATTTCCCTCCATGCATCCTCTTTTAAATGCTTTTTAAAATGATCCTCGTGTTTAGGATTCCACAATAAATGGTTTACTTTTGTAAATATCAATAAGCTGAATTGTTTCTTCCTCTGACCACTCCATGATAAAAATAATGATGTTCGTAATAACTGACGAATCTGTCAACGCGCCGTCCAAACTTGCACTAAGTTCGCGTTGCGTTCGTGAAAAAAACCTACTATCGATGGATCGGGGCGAACGGTTCGCGAACGGCTCTATAGACGTTCGACATGCCGTCCAAATTATTGTCGCTATTGGTTCGCGAGCGGTTCGCAGTAGCTTCGGCTCGCACATGTATACGCGGCTTAACATTTTCATACAAACTATTTTACGTCGTATACACCGTGTTCCTTAGAATACAGGGTGATTCGAAAAATATAAAACTATTTTTATTGGGATAAGTATGTTGCAGCACCGCGTATCGCCGGTGTGGCGGTGTCGACGCAGAGTCGACCGTACGTAGTTAAGGCGCGGAGACGGGGGCACTACGCCGTAAACACTAGCAGAGCTCAACGTGCTAAATATAAACTTGGTCATCGTCGCACGACAGCAACGGTTATTTAGTGATTTCGTTATCATGTCTAAGTGTATTTCGGTTGGCCCAGCAACATTACTGGAGCGGGGTAATTCAGACAACGAAAATTAATACAAAGATATTACATGATAATAATATTATGTAATGATGTAATATCATTATTCATTAATATCACTATCACATGACACGTTCGACGAAAATATCGTTCGTAGCCCGTTGGTGTGGTAGTAAGCCTAGTGAAATTTATTGTGCGATTACTGCAATTGCAATCTGTCGAACCGCGCTTGTTAGTTGTTACTTATTTTGTAGTTTTGACTGTTTTGAGTTTTGATAATTTTGTATCAATTGATACTCAATATTATATTAGTTAAATTGTATTGAGACACTACCGTGTTATTGTGCTGTATAACTTTTTGTTGTTTGCATAGGCGTGCGCTCATGGTGTGCCGTGGCACATCCCGTGGCCCGTGGCTTTTTGTACAACTTTTATTCATTCAGGGACTTCGTTTAAATTTTAAGCCATAAATAGTAAAAATTAGGGAAAATAAATTAAGCACTCTAGCAAGAATGATAATACAGACAATGAGAACGCTATAAATAACCAATAAATCACACCATTATCTAACCAGTGATATCATGCCGTATCAACTAAATTTACCACCAAGGCGTGTATTGTATATTTGTATCACACATCGATGGTATCACATTGATAATAGATAAATTTTTTACGATAAGATGTCGATTGTCTTTTATCGATATTATACACGTGCTCCCATATTTTGTTTTTGTAATAAATAATAGTTGGGTACTAGACTCAGGACTGCCGTTTATAAATTGTTTTACTATCGAATGTCGATTTTATACGATTTACACTATATACATAAGTAAGAGTATTCACGTTTATTTTAAATTGTGTATTTGTGTGCATATTGAGCCTTGAGTTGTATGTGTTTAATACATTAGACATTGTGTCAGGAGTAAAAATAGAAAAAATGGGGGGTGCTGAGAAACTCAGAATTAAGATAAATAGGAAAAAAGAGACTGAACAACTTCGTGGTTCTCTGGATAATTTTATTTTGAAAAAAAACGCACAACTGAAATCATTTCTTCAACAGATTCATCAGAAAAAGCAGAAAATAGTTACACTACTAGCAGTAAAATCAAAATCTCATGTGAATAATGTTAACTCAATGAACAATTATCTTATAAAGCAATGTTACCAATTGATCAATTATTGGATGAAACAAGAAAAGTTATCCATGCAAAAAAAAAAAACTGAACGTATTCAAAACAGAAAATTGATGGAAAGAATAATAGATATAATAATTTGTCTAGCAAAATGTGGAAAGTCATTTCGTGGGCATAATGAATCATTGAAAAGTAACCAAAGGGGACTTTTTTTAGAAATTATCCAGCTTCTTTCCAGATACGATCCAATATTAAGAAATTATTTTGACAATGGACCAAAAAATGCCCAGTATACTAGTAATCATATACAGAATGATTTAATTACTTCCATACATAATGTATTAAAACAGTCTATTAAAACCAAAATTCATCAAAAATGGATTTCAATTATGGCAGATGAGACCAGTGATGTGGGGCATCACGAGTAACTTGCCGTGTTAGTTAGATATTTTGATACTACTAAGAATAGACCCGTTGAAACATTTTTAAGTTTAAAGCGTTTAAAATCTTTAAATGCTGTAGATATTTTCAATACAACTTTCAGATGTTGTTATTGATTATAATACATCCTGGTCATCTGTATTAGCAGTCTGCTTTGATGAAGCTTCAACAATGTCAGGAAAAATATCAGGTGTAGAAGCAAGATGTAAGGCAGAAAATAATAAAATTATATATGTTCATTGTTACGTACCTTGTTTGAATTTGGACTTAATAGATTCAATTTCAAAGAAAACAGAAAAAAAAAATAAAGCATAGAATAGTATTTGATTTTCTTGGAACAGTACAATTCCTATACAATTTCATTGAAGGAAGCCCGATCAGACATGCTGCACTTGAAAATATATCAAAAGAATCTTGTATCAAACTAAAAACTCTGAAGTCGCTGTCAAATACTAGGTGGGCATGCAGAGCGGAAGCAGTATCAGCAGTTCAAGAAAATTTTAGTATGTTGGTACCAGCAATTGATGAGATATGTGAAAATACTCAAGTACCCGATGTCAGGGCAAAAGGATTAGGATTAAAATATTAATTAAAATCGTTTAACTTTGTTTTTGCAATGAATTTAATGGAACCAATTTTTCGAGCAGTATTAAAGGTTAGTGCTTCACTCCAAGTTCCTGTTCTAGATTTATTAGCTGCTGTTGAAATTGTAAAAGGACTGAAAAAGTTTTTGAGTAAAATTAGAAATAATCAACAAGAGTATGATAACATTTACCAAACTACCATTGATATTTGCAATAAAAAACAAAATTGATATTCCAGAAGTATTAAAAAGAAAAGTTGATAGAAAAATTGATGACATTGAAGAATCACAATTTTTTTCAGAAACTAAATATGATGAAATTAGGATTAATGTATTTTATCCTATTCTAGATGATTTACTCGGAGAAATTGAGAATAGATTTTTAGATAGTACTCTAGAAGTAATTACGTCAGTTGGTAATTTAATTAAATTACAAACGACTATTGAAGATTATTCAGTTATAAAAACATTTTTCAACATTTTAAATAAAGATTTGGACTCTGAAGTCAAAATACATGCATCAATAAAAGATATTCCAATTGGTACATGTACTCACACTATTTATAAATGGTTGGATTGGTTAATGGTTTCAAATAGGAAAAATATTTTTACCAATTTCTATGAAACCATTACCAAGTTCGTTGTTATACCAGTCACAAGTTGTGGTTGTGAACGGGCCTTCGCCAAATTATCTATTGTCAAATCGAAAATACGGTCAACAATGTCACAAAAATGTTTAGAATGACTTTTATTTTTATTCGTTGAGCAAGAAATTACAAAATCAGTAGATTTCAATACCGTAATTGAAGAGTTTAAAGTTTAAAGACCTGTAGAAAGAAGATTACCATTATAATATTTTTATTTTTTATGTTCTAATGTAGGTTACTAGCCATTAGGTATATAGGTATATAATTTATTATAAAAATATATCAACATTTTGTGAAGCACAACATTTAATCAATATACATTTTTATGAATTGATATTTTGCATTAAATTTATCCTTTTTTAGATTGAGGTTAGGTTAGATTTGTTTAGGCCCATATAAGGGAAAACGGCCGAATTGTCTTCATGGTACACCCCATACAAAATTCCTACCCACGCCTATGGTTGTTTGTACACTGACTTTGCTGCAGAGTGTTGATTGTAATGTGCGTGGCTTGTAATTTATCAAAAACGAACGTGATAAGTACCCGAGTCAAACAACATTATTAAACCTTTTGCCTTTATTAAAATGTCTATAGTTTTTGTTTTTAAATTCAGGGTGATTCTTTTAACTTTCTACAATTTTTGTCTAAAATTTTTTAATTAGTTTAAATTATTTTAGATTCTGAACGGAGTGATAGAATCTATTGATTGTACAATGGTGATTTTTTTTATTTATTTTTGTGTCTGACGACAGCTTTTTTGCAGTAAATTTGCTTCGATTTACTTAAACAGTAACTTTTTTGAAAACAAAGTGAATGTAGATGGTACTTGGGCAAGTCAAAAATCCAACTTCCTTAATACTTATTGAAAAAAAAAGAAAAAACGATAAAAAAATTACGAAAAACGGGATATTTTACACAAATTCATGTTTTTACAAAAAACATTTTTTTTAAATGCTTTAACTCAAAAAAGAAAAACCGTAACAACTTGAAATTTTCACCAAATCTCTATATTGGTTTTCTCTATACATGGTAACGTTTCCGAAGTATTTTGACATATTTTAAATTATTTATAAACAATTTAAGTTTTCGATTTTTGTAAGTTTTTCTTTTTTTGAAAAATCTATAAAATTTATTTGGCTATCGGAAAACTCTTCAAAACTTATTAAAGGATTAATTATAAGTTATACTAATTGTAACTAAAAATATCGGAAATCACTTCACTCAAATTTTTTTTATAAGCCCATAAAGTTCAAATTTGTATAAAATATGTTTAAATCGCGATAATTTGCAAGTTATTTTGTAGTTGAAAATTCATAAAATTGATTCTGTTTGTACTTACTTAAGGTTCAAAATTTTAACACTACGTTATCCATAAGCTTATCTTCAAAAATATATAAAAAAAATTTCTACCGGACTTAAAGGAAAAAATTTTATGACCGTTTAAAATTAAAATTTTTACGAAATCGCATATAAATACTATTGCATTATATTTCAATTTAAATATAAAATATACTATATTATTATATACCCATTTTAGACCAACATATTAACTCCGTTCAGAATCGTTATTCGTATATAATGATACCTTTCATTGCATTCAAATTTAACAAATCCATTGTAATAATGACCTATCCTATAAACGAGGTGCACTCCATCCCCAACTGTACAGCAGAGCGAGGCTCATCCGGTTCTTTTTTTATTTTTAAATGTCAAAATTGCACATTACATATTATCATATTAATCTTTTAATATATTTGAAAAATTAAATGAGAAGTTGGACCCCAAAATTATTGATCACTGATCAGGTTTAAATAAAATAATTATTTAGCACTACCTAATAGGATATGATCTAAGAATAAAACGCGTGGTTTCTGATAAGTGATAACGTTTATCAATCAAATACCATTGATTATAAAATATACTATTTATCAGCTAAAAATTTTAGTTTGTACGTTTGTTGCTGCTTGTGTCTATGGCGTATTGTCTTTTCTTAATTATTTATTTGAAATGAGTTGTCAGTAATAACGAAAATTGCAAATACGATTTCTTTCTGTAATTTGTAAATTATGATTATGATTTTTTTTACTTGAACGTCATAAATAAATATTTGCTATTGAGCTCGTGTGAAACTTTGCATCCACAGTATTTAGCCTAAGTGCTAGAGAAAAGTTAAACGAATTGGATCACAATAAATACTGCTTAGTGTGCAATACCGTTTATTGAAATGTCAAAAAGAAATAATATTGCATACATCAAGCCACGAGAACCATCATTTCTGACAAAATTAAAACAAGAAGCCAACTTTAAAGAAGGCCCAACTGTTGATACCAAAGTAAGATTATTGTTTTCAGTTGAGACACAATGGTTTTTTAATTCTTTTTAATATTTATAGTGCTTTTATTTAACAAAACATTACTATACAGCAATTACAATTAAATATACAATTAATCAGTTTTTAGTACGACTATGAGCCAGGTTATTCCCTTTATTTGAATATTTTATTCCTCCCTAAAATAATTGTGATTATTTATTGTAATATTGTTTTTAAAAATGAAAATAATTTGTACATAATTAGAGAAGCAGTCTTCCAACTTTTGAAGAAGATGAATCTTATGACGATGATAATCCTACAGTGGTAGTCTTAAATCAAGGTGATCTAACTGCTGATGAAGCGTTAAAAGAAAAAATAGCAAAAGAACAAGGTATAATGATTGAGCATAATTAAAAATGAAGAATGTTTTATTATGAATTACTTATGTACTTCACTACTGAGTAATATTTTTCATTTAAAATTTAAAATTTTGATTTTGAGAAACAAAATATTTCTTTTATGTTTTTCAGAAGATAACAATACACCAGCTGATTTATCTAAGCGTATAATCTTCAAACGACCTGCTAAAAGTACTCCACAATCAGAAGAAAAACATAGAGTAAATAAAAAACAGAAGCGGACAGAAAAATTGGTCTTATCATTTGATGATGAAGAAGATTCTTAAATAGGTTAATTTTTATTTATTTTTATTTATGAAATAGTTTTTGTTGATTTTTTTGAGTCAAATATTTATTGTTAGGTAGATGATAAATAATTATTACATTTTATGAGGTATAGATGGCCAATTCTTTTACTTTCTCATAATCCATTCATTTATCTTTCACTGTATCCAGTAGTTGGATCTGAAGCTCATTTAAGGAGGGGGCGAATGTTAATTGTAAAATTATAGTTACTAGCATAGACATGAATGGAAACACATTTCCAGGGCGGGAAGGTCCAAATTTGTTTTATTATATTACACATTTATATTTTTTTTTACGTTTAAAGTGTTTTTTAATATCAGGGAGTTCTGAACTACTGGACATGTTCTCAGTTCAATACTCCTTTACACATCAACATTTAGGGATAACATTTTTAAAAACTTAGTTACCAATAAATAATAATCCCACTCTAAACATTTTTATATTTACATCTATAAATTATTTGACTAAATAATTATTAATCTGTTTAGAATAAGCCTAAAAATAAATATTTTGAAATATTTCATTTCTAATAGCTAGTTTTTAATAAAGAAATAATCTAAAGTTCTTCGTTTCTCATTCATTAATCACTATCCAAATTCAAATGGTATATTATTACTTAATAATTTAATATTTCTGTTAGAAACATAGGCACAGTTCAATTAATTATTATTTATTTTTGTGTAAGTTATTATGAAATTTTAAGTATTTTTTTTTTTTGTTTCTGTAGGTTTGTAGATATTATTAAATCATTTAAATTTAATTTTGAGGAATAAATTAATCTCAATTAGATGTAAATGTTAGTTCATTTACTAAGAAAAGATTAAACAAATTGTTATGATTAAAATTATAAAAAAATTGTGTTAATTAGTTTAATCGTTTCTTACCTAGTAAATGAACTAACATTTACATCTAATTGAGGTTAATTAATTCCTCAAAATTAAATTTAAATGATTTAATAATATCTGGAAACCTATGGAAACAAAAAAAAATACTTAAAATTTCATAATAATTCATAAAATTCTAGTATGAATGTTGAAAAATTCAATAATTTTAATCGAAACTTTAACTGTTTGTCATTTGGTCAATTTTGATTTTAGAACTATGGTATATTGACTTAAAAAAATTCGGTCTATCCGAATTTGGCATTCAAAACACCAGTTGTCATTTAAAAAATGCAAATTGTATTGTGCATGCGCACACGGAAAAATCTAAAAATGTAAAAATCATTAAGAAATGTGTATTTATGTATTCCCTATCCCCTCCCGAAAACCGTATATTAATCCGATGTCACTGGACAGAATTATTTAGTGTTACCTTTAAAAGGAATCACATTGTATATACTAAAAGTTGTAATTTTTGATCAATTTAAATATTTTAATATATTATGGATTTATATTATTTAAAATTTTACTATGGATTTAAATTATTCTATACCTTTTATGTATAAAATTATTTAATTTAACCATTTTAATTTATATTTATTTTTTTAGGTACTGAACTGTATAATGGATTTTTTAATGTGCATTGGTCAAGATGTATATGCTATAGATTTATACCATATAAATTAATACGGTATATATTTTAAATTAAGATAGCATGTCTTACAAAATATGAAGACTTCATTAATGAGCTACCTATTAAATCTCTAAACGTTAAGAAACATGACTTTTATAAAAAAAAAAAAAAATTATAATATAATATTGAAAGACATTTTAACAAATGTCTTATTTGCTTTTTATATAATTAGTTTAAATGTTAAATTGACTATAGATATTATATTATTAATTAATGTTTGTGATTCATGTATTAAATTATATTTACTTAAACCTTTTCTATGTTAGTATAATGATATCATTTTTATTAAAATATAAAATCTCATTTTTGTTAATTGATGTTTATTGATTAATGAACAAATATATGTTAATGTATTAAATTTATATTTTTTAAATCATATCATTGTATTAAATCACAATTTTTGTACATATTGTTAGTAAGGCAGTAAATGACTACTATGTAATTCATTGGTTTTATTTTGTAAACTCTAAATATTTAATAAAATTACAAATTTTACAAATAAACTATACTGTTATTTATGTTTATACATTAAATATTTTTTCTAAGTTTCCATATAAATTTTTTTAGAAATTATCTGAATTATTATTATTTCAGATTATTAACATCATGGAACTGTAATTAACACAGTAGGGATCAACCACTACATGCCACATGACATAAAATGTGAATGAACATTATATTTGTTATTTTCATAAAATTAATGATGGCCACATAATCAAAGCAGAGTATAATAATAAATCTATAGTGTGGTTAAAGTGTCAAATTGTATTACATGTTTCACACCTGCATTTTGAAATATTTTTACTGACAACAAATAAAGATGGTGAAATTAAAGAATTACCTAAATTATATAATGAAACTAAAATTATCACTGATTATCACTAAGTGAATTTATGTTCAATGGTCATTCTCTTTGTCTTCAATGTGAACACAGATTAAACTTAATATTTTATAGACAAATATTTTATGTTGTGTGCGTACTGTGTGTTAGGGATGAGCCCAAATCAACGTTGAAATTAATAAAATATGTACCTATTCTTTAATAACCTTTTTAATCTCTAAATAATTAACTTTAAATAATGGGTAGGGTTAGTGTGTATCTCGATTTTTGGGAAGTATGAATTAAACTATTAGTTTTTACAGATTTTCGAATATTTTTTTCTCAATATTTCGGTATGTTCTTATTGAGCCATTTAGGAAACAGGTTCAGCGGTGTATATAAAAAAAAAAAAAATTATTAATGAATTAATATTTTGATTCTTACAATATTTTACTTTTAATTTACAACAAACGTACTTTTCTTGTTTTCACTGATAATATATTTAAAATGTATTATTATTTCCCTATGTATACTCAAAACTTTTAAGCCATTTAATCTATCATTTTCACTAGTTGTGTCTTGTGTACCGCAAATATGTTCTCAACTTTTTCATAATAGAAAAAAATCTTTCATTACTAGAGCTCGGATTTCAATGCATTTGCATTTTTTTTTATGGAATATCTTAATCGATGCTTTCCAAAATACAAATATCTTTCAAGCACTCCGTGTGCAAACCACACAATTTTTTTGTGGATATTTTTGCATTTTAGCGAATTTTATACTTTTTAGGGCATTTTTGATGTTTTTAATTCATTTTTAGATTGTGAATGGAGTGATGGAATCAATTCATTTTACAATGTGTTTTTTTTTTTTATAAGCGTTTGGACAGGGAATATTGATATAAAATTACATGTAAAATATAATATAATGTATAATATTCTAGACTGACAAATGATATCGGTTTTTGAAATTTGCTCTAACTCAAAAACGAAAAACCGTAACAACTTGAAATTTTCA
>JAIPRK010000917.1:57721-116105 GCA_025469195.1 Chaitophorus viminalis
TAATATATATATATATATATATATATATATATATATATATATATATATTATATGACGTACGCAATCGGACTTTATGTACATAAATTATAAATATACCAATATTGTGCGCATACATATACAATCGGAATTACACAACTGGCAAAGAGATCCTACGAAAACCGATGTAGGTACCTGAAAAAGAGAATGATCGCTAGATCATCGGCACACACGTATAATAAAAAGCGAAAAAGCGCAAACGAACAAGGCGTTTTTGGTCGAAATGTAAGGCAGAAAGTATTGTACAGCCTCCGCAGCAATGACGAAAATGTGTTATTATTGTAAATAGTTTCTCGGCGGCAACGAGGCAGACAAAATTTAATAGAAGACATCGATTTCATGTCAGAGATCAAAATTGAAAAAACAGGTATACGTACGGTACGAATCGACATTGTTTTAAAAAGTCTGAGAGCGATAAAAACCATCACGAAGTTTCGCTGTTCACAAATTCGAAATTATGGATCTCAAACCATCGAGGTTTTACTGGGTATCTACACAGGAAAAACGGAAAAGCGATGTATGGTCTAGCTACGAGTATTCTGCTAATCTAGTGTGCACAATTTATCATCTTAAATTTCCCGTCGATAATGCTGAAGGTCTCCGTGTTTACGAAGGGGTCAACTCGTCCGTTTCTGCAGGAAAGGCTTCTGCAGTTCGAAAATGTATCGTACACCATCAAAGATCGACAAACACGTAGCCGTTGATGGTTGAGGTGACCCTGATGACTCGAGAGCTTGGCGGCTAGGGCCAGGGATGATATTAACGCACCCTCCAAGATATGATAGCCGCCGAAGCGTGATCACGGTTTAACATAGAAATTTGTATTGTTATTGTGATGTACGCACGTGGCACGCGTAATGCTCGATTAATATATAAACAAACGTAACGAGAGTGCGAGTAAAATACCATCATAATATAATCCATATAAATATATATATATATATATACAAGATCGCGCGATAGTTATTTTACCGTTGGATTTTCTAAATTATAACATAAAGACGGTGAAAAAAAAGTAATAAAACAACTATAATAACGATTCCGGACTCGGCCGTACGCCAGACAGGTATACAGAAATATGCGCAGGTGGGAAGGAGAGAGGAAAAAAAACAAATCACGTCAGGCAGTGGTGTGGATTCCGGAAGGACACCGGTTGCGTCGGCGGCGGCGGCGTCGTCAAGCGGGTATTTCCCGGCGAAAGTGGTTCCCATCTCACTTTCACCCGTCGCGCTGCACCATGTACTCTCGTGCGGTAGTATAAATACATATACCTATGTGTATATATATTTATATATATACACACACACTTATAGTGTGACCAACGTACCAAGACCGAACCGTCTTTCTCTCTACCCTCGCCTCCCGCCCACCCGAGTCTTCCATCGACTCGCGGAATGACTGTGTCCCGTTATAATTCCGCCGCGTTCGTTACTCAACTACAGTGAAACCCCCTCCTCAGCACCGGTCGCCCGTCAAGTAATTACTCCCCGACTAGTCCGTGGAGAGGCGGAGAAGTGGAAAGGGGAACCCATGATGGCCAGAACTGAAGTTTTCTAAAATAAAAACTACTATTAATTAGTATTTGAAAGATGAAAGATTTAATATTAAAACAGTATACAGTGGGAAAATGATATGTTACACATATATTATTATTGTAAATAAGGGTGCGAAAACAATCAAAGCAACTGTGATCGAAACACACGTGTTAATAGTTATTACTTATTACGTATAATATATAGGTAATAATAAGTATATATTATATTTTAGAGTTGGTTTTTTAAATGTTAACTAACTTTTTAATAAGTATACATGCTTTAAATTAATATAATTCTATTTAAGTTTCCGATGCCACAATTTGGGGACTGCGGCTCTAGCGAACAATATTTTATAGTTCATCGTGCAAAATGTTAACTATTATTATCGTTATGTGCGCTCCTGGTTTTCGGATGGATCAGCGAGACGGCGCCGATGAAATGATTTTACAGCCCGCGCTAAGAAAGTGAGAGTTTTCTAAATACACGCATGCACCGATCGAGTGTCCGGGGGGATACAACGCGATATTAAGTATATTTTATATGGTGTGCGTACGTTGAGGACGTATAAACGGAGACGCATGCGCAGCGTTCGCATGAAAAAAAAAAAAAAAAAAAACTAAACATTTTACTTTCACTTTCGCGGTGACGGAATCGTCAATATTTTCAACGACGACGTCGTCTGTGGGCGACCATTTGCATACACCTATAAATATATATATTATATGATCTATGATCTCGCATCGGTGGATGCATATGCGTGTATTTAGAAAGACACAATATAATATAAATATATAACGATAATAATATGATGTATTATGAACGGTTCGGCCGTTCGGGTACCATGTATACTCGGCAAAATGACTGTTTTTTTTTGTGGGCACTAGAAATCGTATGTATATATATACAATTTATAATGATATTATGCTAATGGAAATTATTATTTTAATATTATAATGCGTGTCGTCGAGAACATTTATAGTACAGTTTGGGATCAGTTTTGAAACTCGACCAAGTATACGCATAATATGTATACAATATGTAGACACACGCATATCGCATTAATACATATTTATAAATTCTATAATATTGTACTCGATAACGTATATATAATATATATCCTTGTTCAACGTTGAAATATTATAATTTATAATATTTTTGTAAAGCACGCGTTTCAGATTCGATCGGTCGACATAAATGATAAATCATTATAACAATTATATATCTATACGTTAAAAACAGTGAAATTTATATGATCTGCATTGAAATGTAATTGCACTACTGGAGAAAATTGATTTAATCCACTGAATTTTGAGTTTTTGTGATGTATTCGAGCCTCGAGGCCTACATATTATGTTATATGCAACCATTCCTCATATAAAGTAAAACTCCTATTTCCCGAGAAAAAACAAGCACCCATATGAGTATGTATTTCAGTTAATCAAAAATGAAATCAAGTTGTATAATGTGCACACTGTAATATTATGTTTAGATTTGTTTTAATTAAATTTATTATACGTCGAGTTTAACGTACTAAAAATAATAACAAATGTGGGCACCTATACTAGTTTGTAATAATTTATACAATACTTTAAACACTTTGTTATATGCACATTGCACAGTGCATTTAAATGCATTATAGTCACATTTAAAATTGAGCGCAATATCAATATACATCAGTGGTTCCCAATCACGTGTGTTATACACTTTCTTTGAAGATTTTCAAAAATCTCGCACACCCCTCTCCCTTCAAGTTGGGAAACATATAATATACATAGATTTTAAGTGTTTATGTTCACATTAAACTATAAGTATTTTGTCAACATATGTTTAACAGTATTGGAAGTGTTCAATAAATTCCTGGACAATCCTCGACTGTACCTATATATACACGTACGAAATCCCTCTCCGAAATGTTCGATGTAGTATTTTTAAGTGTGTATATAAAATATATGAAAATATTTATAAATATATTGTATTAATAAATAAAAAATATATTAAAATATCAGTATGGACTGCAGAATGTCTTAAAATGTTTACACGCGTGTACGATCGTTATTGCCGCCGCCACCGCCGCCGTGCACTGTCGTCGAGTGATAATTTACAATAATTTCTATTCCGGTAACATATTGTCGAGAAAACAAACGAAAAAAAGTGTATTTTATACCCACGTTGTTGTATTTTTTTTCCCTTCTTTCTTTCTGTAAGGCGCTAACCGGTCGAACAGCTCGGGCTACCCCGGAAATAACGGAGGAGCGCGCAAGTGAAAGTGGATATAATAGTCTGCCGGTTCCTCGGCGTGCCTAGCACAGAAAAGAACGGTTCGAATTTAACGTTATAATAATTATTAAATACGCGCGCGCGTCTTAAAACAACTGAGGCGTGCATTTTTTCGACTACTTTTTCGCGTATACCGCGTCTACCGTTAAAGTCTCTAAAACTCAAAAAATCCCATCGCCGGAACGGCGAAACTTACAATAATTATTGTCGATTAACCAATAATACGTAGATACTTGTAATGTGCTCATAGATCATGTATATAGGGATGTTGTGTGTAAGGTTTTGACAAGGAAAACAAATGTAGTATATATGCAGCTGTAGACGCACGCATGTATATAGAATTGGTATTTACGGTTGTAGCTGTTATAGGTTCGCTTTTGTTGTGGCATTCAATAATATATAATATCGCTTTCTGTTTTTATTTATTGTCCAGACAAAGATAATGATAATAATGTGTGAAAAGCATAAATGAATGAAAAAATAAATAAAAATAATATACATTGCACCACATCATGAATTAAAAAATATTATATTGTGTAATAATAAATAAATTGATTAGTGTCCTAAAATCCCTGCGATCATTATTAACGACGATTATAAAACTTTCGAATTTCACTCATTAAGATTCGTTAAGGATATCCTTATGTTTGCATATTATACAAATGTAATTAGCTGACCATTGAAATTGAAAGTGTGTACGTATATGTGCTCGTATACCGCCATGTGCGTATACGTATTTCTGTTAAATGGCACATCGCACATAAAACAATTTCAGTCAATAGTAAGTCCAATGGATTTAGAACAAATAACGTGTATATGTAAATATACTTCTTAGTTCTTATACATCGAACAACTCGTGTCGCTGGCGCGAAGGTGTGAACAATTGTATTTATTTATTAACTCGGGAAACGGAGAAAAAATGTCTTTTATATTTCCATATAAAACATAATATATAGGCAAACACATCAAGTACCTACTTATTATTATTGTTATTATTATTATTACTATCATTAATTTTTTTTTATTTTTATGATTACAAGTGATATCTATTTAATAATCTCGAACAATGTAAACATCGAACGGATTAGAAACTTCAGTAAATACAATTCAAAGATAAATTACAATAAATTTCGTTAGCCAAGATAATATATAATGTGACACACGGTGTGCGTTACGATTTATTCGGTTTTAGGCGATAAGTAGGTACGTTTATATACGTATATACCTACACAAATAGTGACTGGGACGTGTTTACTGTCATATGTACAGACTACATACGTATATATTATTCAGTCTTGGAAAATGTAATCGCGTGGCATTCATGGATAATTCACTCGAATCTCAATAAATTTGTCTCCTTGTGGAATGATATTATTATTATTGCTCGTAGGTACAACACGTAGGGTACCACCTATGATAAAATATATTGATGGACGCGTTACAAACGATACGGGATGAGGGGAGGTGAGGGACAGGCGGCGGCAGAAGAGAAGAAAATCATTTGTAATGACCCAAATGTATTGTTGTTCATTATGAAAGCTTAATCACGTGTACGCTCGAGAATCGAATAGAAAGTGGTGTTCGTCTCTTTCAAGGTCGTCTCAACAGACATTTCACTTTTGGGTATTCAAAATGTGACGAGACAATATCATCTATTTCATTTCATTGCGAAAGAAACTATCGCTGGTTAATTTTTTATTTTCAGTGTATTATATATGTATATGGTACTCACGCGCACTGCTGCAGTTGTCGAGGAGGTTTTTTTCCCGTTAAAAGTCAGACTGATAACATGTAATATTAAAGATTTAAAAGAATAAAAAAAACGATTTGTACACTTTGGTACGTATTACCTAACGACATAGACCTATAAAATGAAAAAAAAAACATCAAGATTTTACTAATATATAGAATATGAAATCTATATCTATAAAAAAAATATGTTACGCAAAAGATAACATGTCGCGACCTTTGACGAGTTTTTTCGTTTAACCCTTAAAAGTGTCACCTTGAGGTCTACGTGACAATATAAAAACTCCAAGAACAAATTTATAATTATAAATTAACCAACATTTATGTATCATCCTATTTGACTTTTTTTCATACTCTTCACGATAGCGTTTACGTTAACGTAACACGATAATAATTATCTAGTGGAAGAAAATATTAGTGTTATACTCGTCATATTTTTATTATTATTAACACGCATGTACCTATATATAATATTAAATATCAAGAACTTTGACAGAGCACTTCAAGGATATATGTACACACTAACGCGTTGATTATATATTTATTAAACCTTAGGCCCATGTTTAAGTTATTTGTGTTATTATTTTATTTTTTTTTTAGTAGTTTTGTCTATACGCACAAATAGCAACTCATTAATAATGTATAACACGTATAACATCTCTGATTATATTATTTCTCCAAAAATATATGTAATAATTACTACAAGAACTGAAAAACGTGATTATATGCTACCTAAATATGACGTATTGTGTTATAGTAACATAATAATATAATAGTGTACCGTAGCGTATATCAAAATGAGTTTTTTTGACATGTGCTCGAATACAGAACCAAGTCGTAACAGAGCGCCAAAACAACAATTTTCGAAATACAAACGCGATCCCTTATCGTATACCCGAACCCATCGGATGGAACAATACATTACTCGTATACATACCAAAACCCGAATAATTAACAATAATAACAAAAATAGATATAGATTTAATACCATTCATTAGCATCTGATGTCGCCAAAACTGTTGGTACTGATTCCATCTGGCCGAATCCGGAGCTAATGACTGGAGTTGCTGTAAGTGCTGTTGCGTTTGAGCCTGCAACTGAGCGTTGTGATGCTGATAGTCCATAACGATACACTTTGCTTCGTACATTTTAAACGTGCGTAAAAAAAAATCCAACGAAAAGAATTCGAAAAAATCACGTGCGCGCGAATAGATAATAATATAATATTACAGTATTATTATACGATATCGAAATGATACCTATATATGCGTATTTTTCCGCGGACAACAAGAGGACAAATTTCCCGAGACTCGAAAAACAAAATCGCCTTTAACCGTAACGAAAAAAAATCCGTCGGAATTCGAACGTCCAATCACAGCATGATCACGTAAATCATCGACTCTGCAGTAATGAACGGGGCATAGGAGCAGAGATAGAGAGAGAGGGAGATAAGAAAAGAGAGACGGATAGTGATTAAAGATACAAAATATATGTATATATATATATATTAAATAATACCGTATTGTTTTTATAATTTTTTCGGAAAATGTTCAAACGTTATACTGTAACAAAATAATATTATTATACTGTACTATATTTGGTTCGACTACCGACGGGGGCACGCACGTTCTCGAGGGAACTGATCTCGGCACGCAGCACCGGCGCTGACTGGCCGGCTCGACGCTGCCGGTACCGTCATGGCGCTCACTCCACACGGTCCCCCCTCACAGCTGCGGAAGCACGTATCCCTCTCCGCTCGTCTACTCCTCGCTACAAATATTATCATATCGATAATTTCGGTCCTATCTGCTTCTCATAAATAATAATAATACGGGAAAAAAAATTAAGAAAAATGTATACACTTATTACAATAATAATGTAAGGAGGTAAAAATAATATTATGTACGTTATTATAAATCGTTTGCAAATTTACATTTGTCCATCACATTCGGACCTCATGTTGCTCTTTTCCTCACCCATCATAATATATTTGAATTGCTAACAGTTAGATATATTCAGTGCTGTATAACGCGACGATTTCGTGATCCAAATGGAAACGTATATAAAAACATCGAATCGATCGAAATGATCGTCGAACTAAATAAATGCGGTTGTTGATATAGCATATAGCCATAAAGAATCATAGGACATAGTTTCAGTACACTCGCGAAATGCGTCTAAATCGTACGCCTTGAACATATAAACGACGAAACCATGCCATTGTGTTTCAAAAACCTACAGTTCCCCAAATCAAAACAACATCTACTATCCAATCTTACATCCAACGGCCTTAGTTGCCAGGGATTCATTAGTAAACATAAACACTAGGAAATCTTATGTTCTAACAATTCAACATGTTTTATTGCATTAGACGACATAATATAGGTTTAATAATATATTATACATACTTTAGGTCGCGGTCTTCGAAGATACTCAAAACTACAAAATTATAGCGTTTAATACTCATATATATATATATATATATTTTTCTATATCCGATAAAATTAAAATTTTTTTTACGACATTTTCACATTTCACATTTTCAACAGTACTGCACATGTTGTATACATCAACTGTGAAAATAATATACACCACTATAATGCTGAACATCAAACTATATCTATAGGTCTTTTATTATTACATTATGTGGTTCAACATTTAACTGATTAAATTACGAACTTTGATTCTATAATCATATCATGTTTAATGGATAAATAAATATTAGCCGTCCATTTTGAAGTTCAATTCTGTCAGGATTTTTTATTATCTATAGCATGTTTTAATATGCACTACTATAAAATACATATAGCTCAATTATGTTCTATTCATTATCATGCGAAATAGAATAAGGTAGGGGAGAGTTATAACTAATCCAAATCTCTATTATTGTATACCATCTACCATCATATATCATAATTTATAAAGGGTGACGAAAAACGATATCATAAAAAGCTATCGAATATACGGTATTGAAATATAATTTTATTCATCTTAATAATATTACGAAGCAAAAATAAAAAAAACTTAACGTCAGCAAAAATAATTATATTTGTATATTATACAAGTTCAAAGGAACATTTTAAAAATATGATTTACGTTTTATTGGTTTTGTCAGTATAATATAGTGTCTAATATACTCTAATATAATCTATGAGACTATGTGTAAGTATTTATATATATATATATATATATATATATATATAAAATGTAATATACTACAATAACAATTAATAAATGAAAGCAACCGGAACGCATATTCGTTCATAACAATTATGTTGATATTATAAATAATACCTACATAGTATAATAATATATCTATAGAAGTTGTATAAATTTTACATAAAAATGCAAACATACAGTTATTTTAAAGTTTAAATAATTTCCCTTGTTGTAATATACGTATATATGATAATGTACATCTACTAATCATTTTATACTTATATATTTTCTATTAGAAATATTATGAATTATTTTAAAAATCAATCAGAATCCAAAGTGCTTGAATATACAACAATATTTTATCGACAGGTATATAGATAAGTAAGTAGTAGATTCACGCATCTGCAGCCATCAATCATTAATCATGATATTATTAATAGTGTGGTATAAGTGGATTAATAATACGAGTTCAATATACAATATATATGTGTTTACTATTATATATTTTTAATATTTACATTATAAGCTCTAACATTGAAAGTAAACGTGTTTGAATTATAATATTTAATTCATCGAAATCAGTATAAATATTGATAATAAATAATAATAATAATAATTACGGTTGCGAAATATTTTTTCGTCAATATCTGGTCTTGAATAACGGTCAGTCTCAAAAAAGTGAAATTATTTATCTAATCTTGCTAGATCGGTCGAAAAAACCGGAACACGCGTGGTGCATGACCAAAAAGTTGGCAATCTAACCGTTAAAAAAAATGTTGAATTCTAGTTTTTCGGAATACAGCGTAACAATAATTGTTATAATACACCGAATTTCGTGCGCGGTATATTTTTATTTCGTTAGGTTTTGTTTATTTCTTAATTTGTATTCCTACCTAAAATATACTACTAATGGTTGATAAACGAGTTTCAAAGAATCTATGCTAGCAATGAAACTATGTATACATAAATATATGTATATAATATACATATATAAAGACATCAGCGTCCTTGCAAATAGAAAACTGGCTTTATCGCAAAACAAAGAGTAGCTATAAAGTCCAAAAACGAATTCATTTTTCTAGTGCACTTAACGATCAGAGCATACGGAAACCGTATTTATAATTAACACGTGCACAAATATATATTATGTTGTCCGTAGGTAGTACTGCAACGTACTCAACGAAATAATCACAAGACTCGCGCACAAATTCCAATAATGTTCAGCGAGCCTGTTTATAAAATACAGTATTTACCTATATATATCTACTAATCTACTGCAGTAGTTGGCTAAATAACGTGCGTGCACAAGTCGTCACGACATGATTTTGGACACACTTGCACTCTCTACAAACCCGATACCTCGCTAGACCAGTTCGCCTTTCCTTTGGTGTACCGTTTTAGAGAAACCTCTGTGAGCATATCTCGTTTAAATACACCAACAATTCGAACACCCTCTAGATGCTGAAATACATCCGGTTTTAAGGAGTTAATTGAATATTTACATTACTCATTACATATACCTATATAATATACACTGGCTACAGGTAATGCCTATAATATATTCACAATATGTATATACAGCGCAGGCGTATAAAGACTTATTGTGTTTGTTATATTTATAAACCTGCTGCGTGTAAACATTATATATATATACAGTTGAGCACGCGCGAATGTTTTTTCGTATTCGTGAAAGTGAAAGAAACGAAAATACCGTGTAAGCCAATAAACACTAACCACGTGGTGAAGGATTATGCTGCAGTTGGCGGTGTATAGCGGTATATTATTATAATTATAAAATAACACACCAACGTCGCTTGTACAGTTATAATTCAAATAGTCATTTGCCGGCGGTTTTGTTTAATGTCGTTATAAGACGATGATAATTTTTGATTGACGGTGAAGAAGGGGACAGGCAGCACAGGCAGAACTACACTTGTCTGCAATGTAAATACTAAATTCCAGTTGGTTTTCCATTACTGACCATGTGTGTTTACTGACTTTACAATAATCACGGTGGTTTAGAGTCTAGAACTGATAAGTATGTGCAGGCAACATCCTTGATGTATTACGATAAAGTCATTATATATTATAGTAATATAAAGTAATAGTGTAATACGAGTATGATGAATTTTAAAAATGCCGCGATTACAAATTACACAATAAGACCTTTTCGAAACACGATAAAATAACATAATGTATCAGCATTTATTTTAAATTACTCTTAACTACTATGTACTATTAAACCTATTATACTGAGAAATAAGGTTAGTATATTTTTTTATACTTTTTATCGTACAGTACAACATTATTGTGGCTCGAGTTTTAACAGACTACGACTTGTCTGCGTAGCATATATTTGGTAACGATATCTAAAATATTAACAATTCATCAGTCAATAGTGTAATATATTCTAGTACACTATTTGAATAACTAAATTATTGGTACTCCAATTGCTTTTATTATCAATGATAATCGAAGTGCTAGATCGTGTTATGACTTACATTCAAGTGCGGCGTTCAATCGTTGTACATATTATGCAAAACAAACCAATATAGTGTTCGCATTTTTATTATTTCGATCGCACGTATTCGGCGATACAGATATCAATATAAGTATTATTCTTAAACATTAAATAAATGAACAGTTATACTTAATACTTTAACGTTTAAACGTAGCAGTTTTGTTCGGTACACCTATTATACCGTTCGAAAACGTCGAGTCGCGGTAGCATTTCCATATACGACCGTTAAAATCTTTAAAGTAATACATGAAATAAATGTGCGTATATAATAGTATACATGCGAAAAATGCGATCGTTGTAGGTATGATGTTGGTAAAAAATCATTTAACTGCCATCTATTAATATAATATTATATCATGTACAAAATACAATTATATCAGCAGGTGGACGTGAGTTTTTCGAGGTCCGCGTACGTTTATATATACATATACGCACACGAATAGAAAACGAATGTGAAATATATTTTGGTAACCAATAGTCGGAGAAAATAGCATGAGCGCGTGATAACCATCACTATATACAGTTACACGCACGCGCGCACATACACGCATACACACACATACACACACACACGCACACACGCACACACGCTCATACTTTTGGACGCGGAAGTGAACGGTATTATACGCGATGTAATCCGCAGATACAGCTGAGGGGAGTAGTGGGGGTTGGTGTAAGGATTCGCGGTGAGAATCCTTTTTGCGATACGTCCGATCGCAGCCAGTTACCGAGAAATTTGGCAAAACGCGAACGGCTTATGCTCTGTGTGGTACACGCTGGTGAAATTCTGCCAACGCGCAGTAGGTATATTATAATGTTCGACGTTGCAATATTACAAGATCAAGGATTTTCCTGTATTCGAGAGCAGCAATGTGACCTCCAAGTCAGGATTCCGAGAGAACAAGGCTATAATAATATCATTATTACCTATATATATATATATGCTGCTTGCCGCAAAGTGTCGTTTGAGATAGACAGAGACGGAAAGCGCGATAAAAACGCTAGAGAAACAGAGAGATCCCAACCTTGTGGGGAAAACGTTATAAATACTGGATTTTATTTTTCAAAACTCATCTCCATATCGACATAAAATAATATAATATTCTCGCCGTGATTTCTTAATGTTTTCCCACATAATTCATACCGATATAACAACATTATATTATTATAAAAATATAAAACAAAAATAATAACTATAGTCTTCAAATTATATGACATGTAGAACTAGCTTTCATCACCCGGCGTTGTCCAGAACATTTTCCAATATTATGAATGCAAATGGTCATACGAGAATATGTATTTGAATGTACATGTGCTTAATCAATATAGCCAGTATAAAAAGTATAGTGGTTCTCTGCATCATAAAACGAAACTTTACTGAACAAATTTTTTATTTAAAGGGTGAATGAGGAAACGGTGCGTATGGATGTATCTGCGTAAGCACCAAAAAACATTCGATATGGTATGTTCACGGAATATATTGTTATTATAACTCTATTCGGTGCATTGAGGAGGACATTTTTTTTCATTTTTCAATAGCTTGCATATGCATATTTTATGAAAACTAGCGTTGATAATAGAACTGAGAAAAACAGCGTAAACATTTTAAAAGTTAGTTGATTGTTACATTGGTTGTCATACAGTGACTCGAAACATTTACTAAGTACTTTATATCCGTCATTTTAAACTCAACATAAAATTTTACCTTGCTAACCAGTAAGTGAAAAAAATATACATCTAGCCCAAAGTTCAAAACTGCCATCGACCCTTAAAAATATGATTTTCGAAAAATCATTTATTTTATTGTATATGATAAATGTTTAGACAATGACACAAAAATACCTAGACAATTTCAAGTCACTATAGCTATTATAGTTAAAGCTCTGTATTGATTACAAATCAATCAGTCAGTCTGAACTTCTCTTGTTTTGTGTATACAGATATGATAGAGCTATCTCTTACAACGTGTGAATACGTATAGATTACTTTTCATGCCATTATAATACAAGTTAATAACGCTTTCCATAATTGATTTATCTCAGCGAACCACTATTATATTCACACACAGTCAACTCAATAATTATTTATATATTATAATTACAGTAAATATATTATAAGATACATAGTGTTTAGCATGAACATTCCTTGTGAGAAATATTAAAATCACACGCGAATTCTATACACAACTATTATGCGCTAAAATCTCTTAAAAATCTCTATATTTGAGATAACCGTAATAATATTTTAATGGTATTCTATCGCGATGAAAATATTAATTATCACGTAATCTTGATGAAGTGATAAATATAATCAAAGGTTTATAATGATCAAAGTATATCTTCCGGACGTGAATACTGTATTCGGTGATATGTATCTCTGTAGTGTTACGTAAGACGATTTTTTTCGAACCGACAACGCACATTACATGGAAATGTGTTATAAACTGTAGTTACAAATTTAAAAAATATCAACAAGAGAAAAATTATATTAGTTTTTATTTTATTTTTTTACTTAGATACCGGTGTAAAAATTATAAGTTATGGTCGTATATATTTGTGTTATTACCTATATCAATATTTCATTAACATTACTTTTATGCTACATATAACAATCAAAAACATTTCTTTTTCGATTTCTCCATTTTTTTTTTTTTTTTTTTTTTTAAAGCAACTTATTTTTGAGTCATTATTGATTTTTAACTATTTTGTGTTCGAACTCAGTAAAGTCTGAGTGAAGATATGATATTGTTGAATAGCTCTGTTTCCCAATTACTACACCTTCAATAACTATATAACTATAAACAGGAATCCCGGAAAATAATTATCGTGCCAGAACAAGTTACCGTTGAGAATATTCACAATGCGTAACAGAATATTTAAAAACGAAATTAAAAAAAATGTATTTTGGAAATTCAGTCTTCGTAACTTATAAAATCTCTGATGAAAATCAGTAGGTAAGTTATCGTCAAAGAATTAAGTGATTAATTTACTAATATGATATTAGAAGTTAGAATATAGTTATAGTTTTACGTATAATTTACACACAAACATTATAATATTTCACTGTTATTGATGATAATATAATATAATAAACATTTTGTTAATATTAGTAATGACTCAAAATAAATAAATTCATTGGAATATAATCGTATTCATCTCGTTATATTCATACGAACAAATAATGATAGCGATGACTATTAATGATAATATTATAATGTAGGTTTAGCCGTTTAGATACTTGTATCATTTAATCAATGTAACGATGTAACATATATTTAAGTACAACTCTAATTGAGCTCTTTTTGTGTGGAAGTCCTTAATTATTGTTATAAACTATTTGTCGTCATTTACATATTTGAAGAGAATTTTTTTTCGATCGATGTAATATCGCTAATTTTAATCACTATGTGTTCAGTATACAACGTATATAATTATACGAGTAGAAAGTAGTGTGATTTGTGCCAGGGCAGAGCAGTAAACAATTTAATTAATCATTTTATTGGCCAACACGTCATTGCAATTTTATTATAATATAACAACATACTATTATTATGATTCGAAAACATTTGAAAAAAAAAATTAAATAGGAAACGTTTACTGTTTGGGCGCAATCGCTGGTTTTGAAGTCCGTCATCGGCGACTCAAATGTAACAGCGAAGCCGAATTCAATAAATTCTATAAATTACATTCGGAGCACTATTAAACAGAAGTATATAATATTATAATTAATATAATATTGTTTTAGTCGAAACACCCGCACTATAATATAATCGTACAGACTTTATATTGTACAGCGTGTATAGCGTATATCGGATACGCGATATAGAGACGCAGAGCCCAACTTAGGAAATTGTGGGCCCGGGTCTAATTTTTCGATGGCGCCCCAAAATTAATTACCATCTAAATTATTAACTTAAATTATAAATTCAGTCTTTTTTTGTTTTAAATTTATTTTATAAGATTATAAATAAATTATACCATAAATCTATAAGTAATTATTGAATGTTGATTTATATAAATAAAACGTTAAAATCAAAAATATAAATATAAGTAAAGAAGTGTAGATACAGTTTTTAAGATTTTTCTCTAAGAGACGTCAGATCTCGCCCGTTGGTATTCATTGTCGTGCCTGTACACCCAGGTGTATATAATATTATACCTAAATAATATTAATAGAATGATAATAATATCGGGTGACCATTTTTATGTCGAGGAAATGGTGATGCGTACGGATTTATCTGCGTAATCGTCAAACAACATTCAATAATAATATGGTGCGTTCGCGGAATGTATATTGTAGTTATTATAACTTTCTCGTATTATTTTTCATTACCATTTTTAAATTGTCATTTACAGCAAAATGTAACGACCGAGCCAAACGTGGGCCATAAAAACGATGAGATCAATTCGGTAGATTGCATAGCAAGTGATACCTATAATAGTATACACACATATATATTATATATACATAATAATATAATATGGGCAACAATAAACGGATCGGATATTATACACACGCGTGGGTCCGTACAATATTTTTACGATCAAACGCGCTCGTGATGTTCAAAAAATACGATCTGACCGCGCACCGAGTGCACTTTTATGGTAAGCACGCACGGTCTTCGGGTATTGTAAATATAACGCGCGTGAAAGAAAATAATCGTTGTGCTTAAACACAATATAACGTATACACGCGGTGTTAACCATAGTTACCTATAGGGATTTAAAAGCGCGATCCGCCGAGTGGAAAGATAATAATTTTTAATTATGCCAGTATACATTTTTGTAGTTTACTTTTAGAAAGTGCTCAATCAGTCGTCCGCGAGTAGGAGTCTCGCGGTATTATATCCGCGGTGTACAGAGCGGTATATCGTATATATATATATATCGTATAGCCATGAGTATAAAGTATAATAATAATAATGTAGCCTCGTAGGTTATTCAAATGTGAAATACACTATACGCGCATGTTCGGGTGGAAAAATGTATATATATTTCGATGGGTTATCGTGTACATATTATACATAATATTATAATAGTGTTATGTCCTGTACAATATATATATATATATTACGAGTTACGTATGTGTATTTCTAATAATATTGTATATTGTTTGCGACGAGTCGCGTCCGACTACCAATAGCAGTGGCGTAGCAAGGGTATGGCGAAATGTGTCTACGCCAGGAGCGCGAAGGGGCGCAAATTTGTGCTTTATCCTAACATAGAAATAGCGTTAAGAATGTTTCTCACTATTCTAGTAAGAACTGCTAGTTGTGAAAGAAGTTTTAGTAAGCTTAAGCTAGTAAAAAATTACTTATGATCAACTATTGGACAAGAGAGACTAACAAGCATGGCAATTTTATCCATAGAACATGAATTTGCTAGACACATTTCATATGACGAAATCGTTGATGAATTCTCTAGCCTTAATGCAAGAAAAGAAAATTTTTAAGTTAAAAATTTACATTGTAATAATAACTGATAATTAAATTTAAATAATTTTGTATTACCTAATTATATATATTAAAAATAAATGTTAAAAAATATCATTCCGTATTTTCGTCAACGTTTTAATCGTTAAAAAGGCGTATTTTCCTAGGTTTGCCAGGGGCGCTAACGAGTCTTTCTACGCCACTGACCAATAGATGGAGCAACAGGCACCGAGATGAGACCGGTGAAGCTGGTGTACTTTAATAATATAATGTGTGTGCACGTTGATTAGTGATATTAATAATAAACAGTGAAGAGTTAAATATTAGCAATACGTGCGCTACGTTCTACTAGGTATGTTACAACGTTATAGGCTATACGATATTTTTGGTGCAATATACCTGTGGACTTTCGGTTGCTTCGTTTTGGGACATTTGCCAGCGGTTGAGCTTTCTTACCTGCAACACGAAACACAACAATAGTTAATAATCAAACGCGTAAACCATGATGATGTGTTATCATGAAACACACGTAATAATAATAATAATAATAATATGTATATCAATTATATTGTATGCGGTTTAAAGGGTATACTGCGGCCCCGCACGAACCGAACGGAGTAAATAATTGTTACTGCTACGCGCGAACAAACAAACGTGTACGAGAACAACACAAATATTACAATAATATTGTATTGGAACGTCACAAACATTGCCGTCGTAATAAAATAATATTATTCAAATGGAAGTTTTCAACTGGAATTGAACGTCCTTTGATAACTACACCGAATGTGCGCAAAGCCAACAACAGTAATAAATTAAACAACTGTTATCACTTATCACTATAAGTATAGTATACTATAGTGACACGCGGTTTTATTGGTTTCTTCACCGTCGGACAATCATTTTGTTGCCCCTGACGCGCGTCCGGTTAGTTAACTCTACGGACAGACCAGACGGTTGTGTTGCGCACGTGACGAGGGGCGTCGAAGAACCGCGGCCCGTCATCCGCAGCTTCTACGTATAATAAAAATAATAATAATGTAATACACATCGTCTACTCGGGGTAGTATTATTTTATATATTTTTCGCCATTTATTCGATTTCCTGTGCGTGTGTGTGTGTGTGTGTGTGTGTGTGTGACGATGGAGAAACAAAAGGGAAGAGTATAGACATTTCCTGGTTTTTTTTTTCTTTTTGTTCAACATTACGTAATACAGCTTCTTATTTCTCTCTTGTATAGTATTTTACATTCTAATAAATACATATACTATATGTTTAATAATTCGTCCCTTTTAAAACAATTCCTTTCCACGTATTAATATATTATGCGACGCTATATTGCTCGTCGCACAAAAATACGGACGTATATAATTTATTTCTCTCCTCCCACCCCCTCACACGATACCCTTATTTCACAACAACAACAGGCGACGAACACGCGTATACAGTGGGTAGGTACTTTGTTACCCGAACCAGAATTTGTGTACACTGTGTTCAAAGACAAAGATACAGTACACAACTGTTGTACTTACATCCGCGTCTTGTTAACGACACGAGTTATGGTGTACATTATACCGAAAACAATCGACTCGCGTACATCGGATTTGTTTTACATAATATTATATTTACAAGAAGTTTGTCGCCACCGGCGTCTGCGGCACGGCGCGGCGTGGTAATAATATTATAATAATGTTCCATTAGGGTTATTAGAAAAAAAGCAAGAAAATCGTGCGCATTTTCGGCGGAAAATATAATATAATATTGTACCGGAAAAAAATGGTTATTTTTCCCGTTCCCCGGCGTAGCGTATCACTTACCTACACGGCGGCAAGCGGAAAATAATAATAATAATAAAACGTTCAGGGGATTTCAATCGGCTCGAAAACAGACCCTTCTCCGGTGCCCACTGCGTATATATATATATGTATATTATAATAATAGGCTTCGTCACGCTAATCTCCGGGGACGCGCATATTTTTATACTCTTACGGTGCACGCTCGTCGTTTACTTACACACACACACAATATTATTACATTGTACTAAGGTTAGTTACAGCGTTTTATCGTTAATCACTTAAAACATAATTTCGTAAACCCAGTCGGCTAATACTTTGACGTAGGTACACTTTATTATTTCATTTTTACGGCTACCCTCCTGATTCTTGTACTTACATGATATGTATACACATTTAATGATTGCAATAATTCGTCCGGAGAGACTTTTCATGTCGTCATTATACTGCCACACACACAAGCATATACATATTGTTAGCTCGCGTATGCGCAGTAAGTACCTCGCGGCAGAACACGTGTCTGATAAAGCGTCATCATTGGAAAGCTATCGAGAGGGTCGTTAAAAAAAATTGGCTACCAGTGGAGTAAGCTTAATAATAATAATAATAATAATAATAATAATAGTAATGTGTGTGTGTGTGTGTGTGTGTGTGTGTGTGTGTGTACGCAAATGTCGTACCTCACTACCTGAGTCCCTACGCATCTTCGTGAAGGTATTTTTTATTTTTTTTTCAACATTTGTCGTTCGGAATACCCACATTGCCCACACATATATATATAATACGAAACACTATTGTACATAAGTCCAAATCAAAGAAAAATAATAAATTTTCTTCGAATATTTGAATAATAGTTTATACAAATACACATAGGTACCCGTTGTCTCCCTACGCTCCACAATTCTACGAACTACTACAGTTCGTGACACGAGTTACATAATTTATTGTTAGTTTCTTACTTATATATAATACAATATTATATGAAAATTGTATATTTGGTTTGATTTTAAACAGTATACGAATTTGTCGCTGTAAAGTCATTGCCAATATACTATATTAAGCGGTTATGTTGGACGCCGTGTAGGATTGATGTGGTGGATTTATTATTAAAATTTAAGTCATCGAGAAAATGGAGTAAAAAAATATAATAATACGACTTTATATAAATATATATCATATCGTTGTATCTCATTCACTGTTTTAAGTTTTTAGATTACACTCTAGACAAACGTTTTGAAATGACGTATTCAAATAGTCAACAATATAATATATCACGTACCTATATCGTATAATTTTACCGACCAGCCGAATATTACGTATGTATGCGACACATATTACGTGCCTAACATATTTTCATTCAACCGGGCAGCCACGCTATGCCGTCAATGGGATTGTTTCATGTTACAAGAAAACCTGAAGAACTTCAAGGCGCATATCATAATATATTATATTATTAAACATATCCCAATAATAAAAATCATTCGTGTAACATTGACGGATGAACAATAAAATAAGCAAATAAAACGTTTGGGATATTTTAGTAACACGTTATATTATAACTTACATAAAACATATTGAAAATAATAAAATAGCTGATTAAAGTGCCCAAAATCCTAGATAGACGATACAAATCACCCGCAACTTCAAACCGGGAATTTTTTTTTAGTTTTTCACAATGTTTTCGGTAACACTATTAATCTAATAATTTATGAGAAAATGAAATTCGATTTTATTTTATATATATTTTAATAATATTTTATAATATGTATTATGTATTTCTACTGGGTTTGTATTTAGACAGTACAAATTGTTGCAATATTATAGGACGAGTGGAATCGGATACAGAAAACAATAGTTTCTGTACACATTGAATGCGCAGTACTGTGCACATTAATTGCTTTCGTATACAGAATGATTTTAAAATCAATAATAAAGATGTAGTACAAGTGAAACCCTTTTTTATTATTTATGTTTGTAATTAATGGTGAAATTTCATATAGGTATCGATACTATCCATTGTACACTAATATTTTTCAAATAACATGTTCAACAAAATGTTGAGTATCAATGCATTTTTTAGGTAATTAATTCAAAATCAATATTATAATCGGTGAAACACCAATAACGTAGTCATATTAAAATATTACTATGAGTTTCCGATTGGTATTTACTCAATTATTTGATTCTGACCGACCTACGCAGGGGATGTTTCATAACGATACATGTTTTTAACTTTACTTTTTCTGACCTATAATTTTTGAGTATTAAATATTGTGCATCAAGAGTTTTATACGGCATACTATACTATGTAAATAAAAATTAAATACAAAGGGTACAAGAAATTTTCAATTTTCTTAGTATTTTCCTTATAGAAGAGGTAATATATTTTAAAAACTTGAAAATTATGTCAAATTTCGTATTTTTGTCTTGTGACGGCTTATAGTTCTTTTGATAAAATTAAGAATTAATATGTACTTATAATTACTTGAAAATGCCATACAATATTATTTACTATAAATTCAAAACATATAATTAAAAAAAAAAAAAAAAATACAGAAGATTAGTTTTAATCAACTATTTTTCTTATAAATGTCTTGTAGTTCAAAATATGGCAACTCGATCATTTTTTTTAATGAACTATGAATATTATTTTTCTTACGATTTTTTTTATTGCTATTAATTATCTTTGAACCATATGTATCTACAATAAATCTGTGTGTGATATATTTAATACGATTTCCTGTTCGTTGGTTAAAGTTTAGATCCCTCAAAAGCACAATATTTTTTCTTGTTGATTAGATGTACAATGTAGCAAGAGCACAAGTATTTCAATATGTTTTATACATAATACCATAGTATAAATGTTCATAACCATTATCAATGAAAGCGTGTGTTATATTGTAATTTTGTGAAGTTATACTTAAGATAAACCTATTTTTTTACTATAAATACATGCATTATTTATGTACCTATCATTAATTATCAGAGTTCAAATTAACTGTAATTGTTTTGTTTATCATTGGCCGATACATCTTTGGGCACAATCAATATTTAATATATATTCTGATTTATATACGCAATAGAAATAATTGAAGTTGCCTATACTTATTTACAAATTTTAAAACCCTAGTGAGTATAATATTAAATTCAAAATCAAGAGTCTAAGAAAAAAAAGAAAAATTTCTGTTTTTATTAAATTACTATTTTAATTTTTTTTCTAGGAACTTCTTAATCTTGGAATTATTAAACGAATGTAGTATAAAAATTAATCAAGAAAAATAATTAATATTGTTGTAAAAATATTTGTCAAGTTAGTTGGTCAAAGTATAATTATATGACGAGGTGACTTATACAAAATACATTTTTACCATTTCTATTTTCTCTTCAAGGCGAGTAGTTAAAAACCTATTTACGAAAATTGCCATGCATTAAAATTAAGCATAAATATTTTAATAGCCTGTATAATATCCAGTTATAGTATTGTTGTTCAGAATTTAGACTTTCAAAAATAATTTCTATTATTTTACCGTGGCCCTTGTTGTTAATCACAGTAATCATCGAAACACGTCTTGTTTGATTTTTATTTAGTTATAAGCTAGTCAGTAAAATATAAAATATTGCACGATACTAAGTTATATGTTACACATTATCAATGTAATGTTTGTAATATTATTAATAATGTTACAAATATCGGAAAACATTACAAAGTGAAAAAGCTACATGACTACGTCTATAGGCGAACGTGGCTATTAATTTTTTTATGGCTGTACATTTTACAATAGAATGCTATCACGTGCGTACCTATATTTTATTGTGAGACCTGTAAGCGCCGATTAATAAGAACTGATAATATATATTATATATATAAAGTGTAATAATACGGTCCATTATAATTAAATATGTTAAATTATATGATTCAACAAACGAACTAATTGAATATAATGAACCCATACTAGAAAAAAGAAGCAAACTGTTGACCTGTAGGTAACAGAATATTACAATCATCTTCGTAAGGGGATTGTATAAGTCATGATTTTCCGTCTCTGTCTATCACACGCGAAACAGGAATTTAGACGTTTTCTATTTCCAACGTACCGGTCGATAAATTAATGCGATAAGAATTTTGAAAACTGATTTGAATTCGTCGTTAAGTCTACTTTAGATCGACTATTCCATTTTTTTGATTTTGTCCCCCAAAATTTCACAAAATAGAATTAAACGAATTGGAAACATAAAAATCAACAAGAGTTAATTTTTGGGGATGTTAATTACGAAAATTAAAAAAAGTGGGAAAGTCGATTTAAAGTAGACTTAACGACGAATTCAAATCAATTTTCAAAATTCTTATTGCATTAATTAATCGATCGGTACGTTGGAAATAGAAAACGTCTAAATTCTTATGTTGCGCGTGTGATAGACAGAGACAGAAGATCATAGATTACAATCCCCTTAAACATAATAACAATCATTACATTAATTTGCGGGGTGTGGTAACACAGGTTAGTGATGGTCGGGGAAGAGCCAAAAAAAGGAACGGTTCAAAAGTTGCGCGTTAATCACATTTCCAACGAATTTCATAAGCCACGCGTACGCTTACATTGATACATTTATATTACATATATATATATATATATATATATATATATATATATATATATATATACATATTCATATTGATACATTATATTTGCATTCCTATTTACATACATGCATTTCTATATTATAAAATAATATGTAGTCATAACAATACTATATTCTAAATACTACGATCGCATCAGGAAATTGATTGTTGTTTTTGTTGTAGACACATAATAGTATGTATAGGTATAATTACGAGGAATAAACGTTATTATATTATAATATATATGTAATAACAAACGCGGCAATTTTTTTTTTGCAGTTAAAAAACGAGTGCTTGTAAAAACGCGACAAACGGAATATAAGATAGAATATTTATACACCAGCAATGTAACATCATAATATTCATCACCATCGGTACATAAAAATAAGGTACAAAAATATAATTGTTTACTAATAACCTGTTTTCGACCGGTTGCAGTGTTCGTAGTCAAACAAGGTCCATTGGTTGGATGCTATCGACGAAGTCTGTGGTTTGATTACTTGACGGTTTTGTATCATTTCAACGAGCAATGAAAGCGCATTAAGATACCTCTGCAACACCGACGACGTTGACGACGACGTTGTGGCTTGCGTTTTTACACGCAGAGTACGAGAGAAAAACAAAGTTTTTGGCGTATAAATATAACAAAGATGATTGTAAAAGCGATTACAGGATATGATCGACGACAGTATGTTTGACTGAGAGGGAGAGAGGAGAAATCAGTAGATTCGATCAACGCCGCAATCTATATAGGATTCGATAAGCGAAAATGATATTTATAATAGTATTAATCCATACAACCCGCTGCGGAACCGATAAGTGTAAAAATTATTAATATTATTATGTTGTACGCCGTGCACGGGCTATAACTATATTCTCATCCGCGGTTCATGTGTATTGTACGGCGTGCTTGCGTGTGGACGGCGAAAACAAACAATCGTGGTAAGAAGAAAAAAATAAGGGCTTATGTCCGTGTACGGGGCAGCGAAATCGTACGCGATAAGGGTTGATAAGGGGGATGTAGTGGAAGGATGGAGTGCGAAGAAGAGGAAACGTTTTACATTACATGTTATTATCAGACAACACCGGCGTGAAGGATGGCGTGCGATAACAATAATAACAATAATTATTATCAAAAATGACGAGACGAGATTTGCGCCGGGTGACAGGTACGAAATTTTAGATCGTACAAAAAAATAAATAAATATATTACAGGGAAGCGAAAACCCGACGGCAAGTGATGCGATATTTGGCAGGTGCACGGCGACGGCGGCGGTGGCGAGATTTTGCGATTTTGTTGCGGATTCGAGAGAAAAATAATATTATCGTAACAACGTAAGACGGCGCACACGATTATAATATTAAAATATTAATGTTTTGTTTTTTCGAAGTATGTTTAATTATTTCCGTCTGCCAATAATGCGAATCCGTCATCTCCGGCAGCTGCAGTGCGTGTGCAGTAGTACACATTCATCACACAAACACCAATAACTATTAAACTGAAAACACTGGAAAATATCGGCATATTATTATCCCGACAACGAAAAAACAGGGTGTACCTATGCACACAATGTAACACGTGCTGGACCCTCGTGTCACGTGTACGTTCAACGTGAGCCGTATTCCACGAAACAGATATACCGACTACAAGGTACACTACTCGTATTATATATACTTTTATTTATCGACCAAAACTGTTCGTTTCATGTATACGTTTTTCTCAAATTAATTGCAGTGGATGAAAAGACAAGAACATACATTTTTACATACAACAATAATAATACAAAAATTATAGAATGTTTCGTGCTAACTGTATACGGCGGCGGCGGCGGAAGCGGATAAAGTTGAATAACACGAATAATATAAAATTGCAATGTCGTCTACAAAGACTAGCTGATAGAGTTTGATAGTTCGTAGATATAATTATTATTATATATTTTATTATTATGAGTTATAATTGTCTAAATAGTCGTATTTTAACCCTATGATCCTAGCGATATGTCCCATCTAATCACCAAACATTTTCTCTTCGGCGCGGTGACTATCTCTCCACCATACCTGAAATCTATAATACAAACGTCCTAGCATATTATTGATCTGGTAACTCGTTGGTGACGTGTATTACAATATTCGCATGTTATATTCCTTTATGATAATAAAGGAACAAAAAGTATCTATACCAATTTCAGAAGAGATCAAAGTGGGCAAGCGAGAGAGTGTCGAACTTAAGGAAGGTTCCATTGTAATGATACTTGAAGAAATTCTTCCACTAATGGCATTTAAAACAAATTGTCAATATTCAAAATCATACAAGATCGAGCGGTGTTATATACGAGTTCAAATTTTCGTAGGGTGGCACAAAATAACGATTTATCCTCAAACGATTTTAAATATTTGTTATAATTCAAAAAGTATAAGTCGTAAAAACTAGAAACTTTTACCAGTCGTTTAGATAGGCATTTTCTTTTTAAAATATTTTACTAATTTTTAAGCTTTCCATAGGTATTTGAAGTATTTGATTTTTTTAATTTGTAAATGGTTTATACTCGTAAATATATAAAAAAAAGAAAAATATAAATAAATAAATAAATAATAAATAATTAAATATTATAGTATTTAAAAATATAATATATAAAAAATAACATGATATTTAATTATTATTTTTTTTTCTTATATAAATAAATATTTACTCAAGAATTTTTAAAATTTGGCAATTTTTTCAAAACCAGTAAGTATTGGCGTATGTAGTTGTAGATCATTTTATTTGAAAATAGCTAATCGATAAGTGCGTTTTCGGTACATGGTAAATGGAGGAAAATGAAATAGATTTTTATTTGGAGGAAAATGTAAATAGAAGAAAATTTACAGGGGGGAAAAACGGTATTTCATTTTTGGAGGAAAATGGCTACGGTCGTTTTCTACTCGTTAAAAGAGAGACACAACACGCTGTATTGCTAAATAATTCTTTAACTAGCCACCCAGTCATGGGAAAATAATGCCGACAAAAAAGTGAATCAACCGGAGCTAATCGACCTCTACGTAATGAACTTATATCATTACAGAGATATTTTTCGTGATATCAGTGGATGTGTTTTTTTAGCCCATATAATTGCGCAGTTATAATCATTTTTGTATCTGAGCTTTTTCTATACAACACACGTGTGTAGTAGCTATCAATAATCTATAGTCTATATCAGTAGTTTTCAACCTTTTTTGATTCATGTCACCTTTAGCCACTAGAATCAAACATCATGTCACCCTAACTGTGTAATGTAAAAAAAAAACCTAACATCAAAATAATAAACAATCTTTGCTGTATATATTAAAATTATTCTTTTATTAAAAAATAAAAAAATACAGTACAGAAAAAAAAGCATGTTCAAAACGTTGACACTTTAAATTTAAACAATTAAACTTTAAATTAGCAAATAAAAAAATTAAAGTTAAAAAAAAAAATAATGATTTATATAAATTTAATGTGAAATTTGACCCTGGTGTTTTTTTTACAAAGTTGGGGAATCCTAGGGTTGATGGTGGAAAGAGCGAGTCTCATATTGTCTTCTATAGTTATTTTTGTGAGTCTGTTGCGTTTTTTTGTTTTTATATTTGTTAGTGCACTAAAGCCATGCTCACATAACCAAGACGTAGAAAACTGAAGGAGCACTTCAATAGCCTTTTTCGATAATCGAGGGTATTCATTGTCAAGAGCCACCCAAAAGCTGTCTAGCGTGACCTTTTTAAACTTAACTAGAAGCGTTCGGTCGTTATTATTATTATCGAAAAATTTATTTTTTAAATTTTTTCTTTTCTTGTTAAAATTCTGCGTCACCCCTAAGCTAGGTCCATGTCACCCTAAGGTAACATGTCACCCTGGTTGAGAACTACTGGTCTATACAATATTGTAAAACGCGTAATTCAGTAATTGATTATTAAACTGAACAATACGGATCGCGCCATCTAACGACGGAAAATAGCAATATTCGCCAGCACAAACAATGCACTACTGTAATGGTATAATATAGTATAACCAGTATAATAGTTCTAGCAATATTCGGAAGTAAATCGGGTCCAAGTGCACACTCCAGTGGTAAACGTTATGGTAAACGTCTTATAACATGTCTAAATATCGTTATGATGCACATGATCAAACAAACAAATATTTTTAACAGCAGATAGCAGTATAGCACACAGAGCGAGGGGCTCGAACTGCTGCCCTCTCCTTTAGAATTTCCCCCGTTCACGCTATTTTGAGTATGCGGTTGGGCTGTGTACCAATCGCTGGCTATAAATCGTACTTACTACTTATGCTGTGCTTGTGTAGACGAAATAATATAATAAATTATTATAATTTGCCACGTGCAGTATGCGTACTTATAGTTAGTGTTTAGGTATACGATTTTCTCGGCGAACAGTACATATAAGTATTAAATATCTATCCCTTGTAATATGGCATAAAGTGTCATTAAATTAGTTGTTACATCATATTTATATAATATACGCATCCGATATGTACGTAGGCACATGACGTACAATCGATCATAAAACACACGATCGAAGAGTGTAATATACCTATTATACTGTTTCCGTACAGCTTGTAGATGATTATTTTTATTGACGCGCACAATGTGTTTAATATATGTTTAACTTGAGTTATTGCTTGACCGTTATTTAGGGAATATCATTAAGTTGATGTATTCGTTTTCTCTGCGCGTTTATAGTAGACAAAATACATACAATACGAGTACGATATACGATCGAACATAATGCGTGTTCTATACTAAATGATAGGGTTTTTTTATATATATATTCGACAATATACATTATTGAATTAGAAATTTATGATGTTAAGAAAAATTGGTCTTATCCATGAAATTGGAAACTAACTGCAGAGCATATTCAGTTGTTATACGTTTAAAAATATATATTGATTCTGGTGGTTCTAATATGTTTCATTACAATCTAGAAACTTATTTCCTAAAATGGTTTCCTATCGTCCTTTTACTGATTAAATACATATAAATCGCTAAAAATATTAATTTTTTGTTTTCACAGTTTTTATTATTTAATTTTTAATATCTAATATTTTAACTATACTTGAAAATATAATACACGTTCGTTATAGTTATTAATTTAACCAAAATCCAAAAAATTCAAAACTATATTAATTATTAGAAAATGTTGTTAGAAACATCCAATTAACACTTAAAGCATAATTTTAATCGTCATAATTGTTCAATGACTTGCCACGTATAAAATCATAACATAATACCAATAACCAACATCGACTATCTTACAGCAAGGAGAATGAAACGAAACAAATATCAATATCGTAATTATAGTCCTGTTCAGTTTTTTTTTTATACGTACTAGTCTACTATAGATTAAGATCTAGAAATCTATTTATAATTCATATATAACAATGTTTATTTTAAATGTTGAGTATTGCAGAGAGGTTTTTTGCTTAATAATGGAATAGGTACGTGTATTTTTTACTTTTGTAGACACGTTTTGACTGAATACCTACGAGGTGCGTGCATGTTAATATCTTATTATAATTTATGGCATTGAAGATTATATATATATATATATATATATATATATTAATATATTATACATATAATATATACTAATCTTTTATCTTTATCTCATCTGACTATAAAACAGGTCTAGAAAAATAATTCCTAAAATTAAATTATACAGTCAATTTGTGTTAGATAACACGAATGTATATAGAGCTATTCTTTTTCTGGAACAGTGTACATTTTGCAATAGTTTATGAAGTAATAATATAACCAATAAAGCTGCTTTATGTTTTTGCCTCACCTGTAGCTACTATAAAGTTAAAAATGTTAAAATCAGACAGTGACACTTGTAAGTTGTATTTTAAATAGGTATATGTTATATTTGTAATGTTTTTTTTTATTTTTAACAAAACAGACGATATAAGCACAATGTCTACTGTAAGAATGTATTCTCTGGAGGATTTTTTTTTTTTTTGGTTACGAAATTATTAGGAAATGTATACTTTACGCGAGTTTTATATTAAACGATTTTATACTTTTTTAACATATGTATTGAAAAAAACGGATACATAGCGACATGGCGTATTATTATAATATTATATTGAAGTTTCATTCCAACGTATCTATATAATTATTATTCGGTGCGTGTTTAGGTATCGAATACCTATATTATTTATTATACCGTCCTAACCCATTACAGTAATATATATCGTATAACATGTTTTATAAATCAGGTAGCCATTACAGCCTACCATATATTATACAGTCGATAATTAATACATACGATTTATTATTATAATGTATTATATATATATATATTTTCATGATTGGTTTTTTTTTTTTATAAAAGGAAAACATATTTATAATCTATAACTACAGAATCATATGTAAGTATATGATGACATTTGACTGAGATAACTCAGAAAACATTTAAGACTCTCAGTGCCACCTGACAAGAATAATTACATTCATTATTTTTCTTTCATTAGTCTTTAGCCTAGTTTTTTAATTAATGGATTTGTACAAGGGTTTAAGGGCTATAAGGAAGAGCCTTTTTAGAAGATTTGTTTAGAAGTACATTGAAACCGAGTTTTAGCATTGTTGGGGTGTGATTGGCAGACAAGTTATAGATATTGGTATAAGGTCACTGTGTATATTGCTAGGTAGTTGTTGACAAAAATACCTAGGATATCCGGTAGTTTGTTATTGCGGGAGGCCAATAGCCTGAGGAGCTATAGAATTGAAAATTTTCTTATTTTTTGCTGTAGTACTTTGTCTCTAGAATTGGAAGAACAGATTTCCTTACGTTAAAATCGCTATGAGATATGAAACGATATCCTAGTGTGGAAAAATAGGCTGAGAAATTATCAAGGCGGTGATGATACCCACGATTTAAGATATAATGGTTACCTAACGAGTTATGTTACATGCATTGTGGATGTGATCGCAGATTTGACTCTATAAATCAACTGATATGGGTGCCAACTAACATCTAGCGCTCATAAATCAAAGCAATTAATGATGATAATATTCACGATTTCGTGATATATTTATTAATTCCATGATAATAGAATGTCACTGTGGTCACGTGGTCAATTAATAATTGACAGTTATTACGAATAAATCCACACGAGCGCTAGTTATTGGTTGGCTATCAAAGAGTCAATTCGGCGGTCACTTTATCATAGCTCGTTGGGTAACCATTATATCTTAAATCGTGATGATACCTGGATAAATAAACTATAAAGACAGTGATAGACAATAGGTATGTTATTATGAATAACTAGGTACTTATACGCTAGATGTTTGTATATAGGTGGAAATATAGAGAGTAATGAATCATGCTTGATTTTGTATAAATTGCTGAGCCCGCGTAAGAAGTTCCGTCAGGATGACACGAGTATTCATGATTGTTAAGGACTTAATTATATCTATATACTATAGGTATTCTAGATTCAATTTTAAAACACCCAATATATTATGTTAATACATTTTGATACGTTAGGTATAGGTATAAATATACATATATATGCGCGCGCGCGTGTGTGTGTGTTCTTCATTGTATATATTCATTGTATAAAATACCTAATGCCGATTGTAAGATAATATTCCTTTTTCACCAATATTACGAGTGATTTCATTACATTTTATTTTATTTACACATTATAAATTATAATATATACTGGCAACACGAATCAATTGATTTCCCCCATTGAAAATTGGCGTAGGTAGTTATTGGAGGTAGTTATAGCTATGTTTATAGTTAATATTCATTAAGTGTTTACTTTGAATAAATATTATTCTATTTACCATCGATAAACTAGTTTATAGGTACGCTTTAATTTGATGTAGGTATATATTATAAAATAATATACATGCAAAACGCGTTATTTATATTCATTTTGACGTAAATATATACATATTATATAATATAAAATAATTATAGAATTTGTTAAAAGAAAAATATAAAGTAGGTATATTAATTGCGTAGGTACGTGTTGGAATTCTATCGATGACCAATTATTCAAATAACCGTATAACTACACCATACATAGATACACATGAATAGTTTCTAAATTAAACGCAATAATTATTCGGTACCTACTTAATTAATATACGATTCAACTTAAAAATGAAATAAATATGCATACTGTGAGTATATATAATATATATACGTTGTTCAATTTGCATATTTTCATAAACCCTGAAATGAAGCGCGTATTACTTATGTAGGTACGACAAAATTTGTAAAGTAATTTTTTTCTTCTTTTTTATAACACCGTTTTCGTGGTGTTTTATTCTACGAGGGTTTTTTTATATGTAGGTACGTTTGTAAAAACGCTAAAGTTACTTAATAAATAATAATTTCAGGTGTACTCGGGACACTCTTATAATTCGCACAGAAATATGTACACGTAATATTAGTTATTACAAACGATTCCGAATAGCAACATCGCACATTTAAACAACAGTTAATGGCACATAGGCCGGTTGTTCACCTTGAACATTTCCTCGATCTCCAGTAGAGGTTCCTACATATTATTATAAATCGTATAATACTATACATATCATCACAAGCCCTTGGTTGGCGAGCTGGTCTTCTTTCATGACATTTTTTTCATACACACACACCCACAAGCGTGTTATTCATTGCATAGATTGACGAACGTTATTACAACAGTGAACATTTTGAACTCCGTACGCGATGCATCGCAGTTTGAAATAAATTATCCGCATGCTACATTATAAATTATAATATATACATTAGGTATACTATGCGTGTATATAGATGCGTAAAATGCAAGTATATTATATTCTATGCATGTGTATGCAACTGGGTGCGTATACACGTAAATGTGTAAACGTATTTTAATGTATTTTAATGCGTGTACATAATACATATAGTTAATCACGATCCGATGTCAATGTGTACATATATCGTAAATATATGTGAAATGTGTAGGAAGAAAGTAACCATATTATAAAGTACATGTATAATATCCAAGAAACTACATATAATATTACGGCTGAGCGACGCGATTACTTCAGAAATCTCAGAATTAAAACAATATAGTCGTAGTTTCTATCGCGGTGCTGATCATTGGTCATTGGATATTAGTATATAGGTATATGTAATACAGTTATAATATTTTAATATGTGCACACACGCTTATCATCCGCACTTCTATATGAGCCCTAGAGCCGTCTTCGGAATGCTTATTAACTATTATGCGAAAACGACGCGAATTTATAAACAGGAGTCATGGTGATTCGAAATTTTCAAGTTTGAAATCAGTTTATCCCGTCTATCAAATGTTTAATTTACATAACGAACACATTATCCAGAAATTAGACATTTCATCGTTTTCTAGTTATGAACTCGGAGACCGGATGATGTATTTGTAGTTCTCAGCTAGCGGGTGACTTAAAAATTATTAAGTTAATATATATCTACCTAAATAATTTTCAAATTACCGTAACTCCTAAAAATTTACATGTGAATCTAAAAACATATTTTTAACCAAAAATCAACGAATTTTCAATGTTTTAAGCTATAATAACATGCAGAACAATTTACGCGAATGAAAAACGTCATATACGTATAATATATACCTACATATAATGTTACGAATAGTGTCCGAAAAACAATTAATATTAAGATTACCCGGCTAGTTATAAGCTTAGACAATGATTTTGGAAATGTTGTACTTAAGCCACCGAAACAAATTAATAATCTTAACACTGGCCGACAAAATTAACATTATCCGCTATCGGCTAATGAAATATTGTGTTGATTACAATATTACTATGACATACTCATACACACAAGTTGTGTTGGATGAAATTTATTTGCAGAATATAATAATATACTATAATCGCTATAAAACAGTGTAACATAACCTACGAATTATAAACTAATACACTCATAAACTCATTTGCATTTGGATAAACGTCGAGGTTTTGGCGGTAGAGAAATAATAATTTACCCGAACCTTCCTACAATCCTGTTGTCGTGGCAATAGAATACATTATACCACACAATAATATTTAGAATTAGTAAATATGAAGTTCTTTAACACTGGTGATTTAAATATATACGTATTAATCGTGGCAAAGGATTATAATATCTTTATTATAATAAATAATATTATTATAATAGTGTTATAACCAATTAATTCTACGTTATAAATGTTTTTTCCAAGAGCACATCAATCGACACTGAACTGTCAATACAGCAGTATGTTGCGATGGCACAAATAAGAAGAGCTCAGTTTCCATAAAATATTTTCACGTTCCTTTGGAAAAAAAAATTTTTTTTCAAATAACGACGGTCGTCTCTATTTCTATTATGAGAATACTAGATGCGTTATGCAATAAACATTTTTTTAGATTCTGAACGGAGTGATGGAATCTATTGGTTTTACAATGTGTTTTTTTTTTTTTTTTGTGTCTGAGGACACGATTTTTGGTAGTAATAATACTTCAATTTTCTTAAACAGCAACTATTCTGAAAGAAAAGTGAATGCAGATGATACTTGGGCAAATCAAAAATACAACTTTTACAATACTTTTTTAAAAAATTGAAAAAAACGATAAAAAAATTACGAAAAATCGGGAAATTTTATGAAAAATTATGTTTTTACAAAATACATTTTTTTAAAATGCTCTAACTCAAAAACCAAAACCACAACAACTTGAAATTTTCACCAAATTTTTATAATGGCATTCTCTATACATGGTTAAGTTTTGAAAGTATTTTGACATATTATAACTTATTTATAGATAATTTAAATTTTCGATTTTTGTAACATTTTTTTTTTGACATATTTTAACTTATTTATAGATAATTTAAATTTTCGATTTTTGTAACATTTTTTTTTTTTTAAACATCTATAAAATTTAATTGACTCACCGAAAACTCTTGAAAATTTAATGCAAGGTTTATAATAAGTTAAAATTATCGTCATTAAAAAACGTTGAAGATCGTTTTACTCAAATTTTTTTTTTTATAAGCCTATAAATCTCAAATTTGTAATAAATGTGTCAAAATCACGATAATTTGCAAGTTATTTTGTAGTTGAAAATTCATAAAATTTTTTTCTGTTTATACTTAAGGTTTAAAATTTTAACACTAGGTTGTCCATAAGCTAATCTTCAAAAATATATAAAAAAATTTCTACCGGACGTAAAACATAATATTTTATGACTGTTTAAAATTTAAATTTTTACGAAATTGCATTACAATTGAATTTAAATATAAAATACTACATTATTATATACCCATTTTAGACAAACATATTAACTCCGTTTAGAATCGTTATTCGTATACAATGATATCTATCATTGCATTCAAATTTAACAAATCTATTGTAATAATGACTCATCCTATAAACGAGGTGCACTCCACCCCCAACAGTACAGCAAAACGAGGCCCACCCGTTCTTTTTTTAAATGTATTTATACGAGTATAATGTATATAGTATTATGTTCATTGGTTGGTATGTCAGTTATCATAACTAATGATCGAATGTCAATTTTGGAGTAGAGTAGTTTTTTTAGTGTAATATTTGAGTAATGTCTCGTCTTTTACAATGAATTAAAAAAATTCAAAAACTTCAAAACAAAATTATTATGTCATTTTATAAAGTTGGGTAATTATGGTTACCGATATTTAAAAAAAAACGGGTGGGTCTGGCTTTGCTGTACAGTTGGAGGTGGAGTGCATCTCGTTTATAGGATAGGTCATTATTACAATGGATTTGTTAAATTTGAATGCAATGATAGATATCATTATATACGAATAACGATTATGAACGGAGTTAATATATGTTTGTCTAAAATGTGTATATAATAATGTAGTATTTTATATTTTAATTGAATTGTAAAGCAATTTCGTAAAAATTTAAATTTTAAATAGTCATAAAACTTTTTTGTTTTACGTCCGGTAGAAATTTTTTTATATATTTTTGAAGATTAGCTTATGAACAAACTAGTGTCAAAATTTTGAACCTTACGTATAAACAGAAAAATTTTTATAAATTTTTATCTACAAAATAACTTGCAAATTTTCGTGATTTTGACACATTTTATACAAATTTGAGCTTTATGAGCTTATAAAAAAAATTTGAGTGAAACGATCACCGATATTTTCTAGTGAAGATAAGTTAAGCTTATCATAAACTTTTTATTAAATTTTTGAGAGTTTTCGGTCAGCCAATTAAATTTTATAGGTGTTTAAAAAAAAAAAATTACAAAAATCGAAAATTTAAATTGTCTATAAATAAGTCAAAATATGTCAAAATACTTTGAAAACTTAACCACGTATAGAGAACACCAATATAAAGATTTGGTGAAAATTTCAAGTTGTTGCGGTTTTTCGTTTTTGAGTTAGAGCATTCTAAAAAAATGTAGTTTGTAAAAACGTGATTTTGCGTAAAATTTCCCATTTTTCGTAATTTTTTTATCGTTTTTTTTTGATTTTTTAAAAAAGTATTGAAGAAGTTGGATTTTTGACTCGCCCAAGTACCATCTACATTTATTTTTCTATCAGAAAAGTTGCTGTTTAAGAAAATCGAAGCATTTTTACTACCAAAAATCGTATCCTCAGACACAAAAAAAAAAAAATAAAATAAATAAATAAATAAAAAAAAAAACACATATCATTGTAAAACCAATAGATTCCATTACTCCGTTCAGAATCTAAAAAATAATACTGAAATTGATTGCATTTTTGATAAATGAAAACAATTCATATAGTATAAAAAAAACTAGTCTTAAAATGTTTACGGTTTTCACACTTTTAAAACAAATTGCAAATGCAATTAGTAACAAACACACCATTCATGGATATTTTATGTATTATAATTTGTATTTATATTCACAACTGTTCAACGAACCTATCTTGAACTGCTGTATTCAAGTGAGTCATATAAATCCAGAGGTGGCTTGAACATGCAAAAGCCGGGCCTTTGCCTAGGTCAAAATTATGAGTGAATGGTGGCCGGTGGTGTAGTCATCGTTTATAATATTGATATTAATGATGTAATATGCAAAATCAATTTTTTCTACAAACACTGTAATGGATAAATTATTCATATTTTTCATCCTCTTTACACCGCATAAAGCCAATAAATATAATGTGTAGAGACCTAAAAATACGCTTTTTAATTATGAGTAAATAATAATATATAATAGTACTAATGAGTAATAACTCGACCAAACTGATTTTTCTTGGTAAAATATTAAATTTGTGCAGTGGTGGGTGGATGGGTTATTTTAGGTTTGTTCCGATCAATTAAAATTGTCAAACCACCCCTGTATAAGTCCAGGATCTTTATGATAAAATCAACGTGTCGTTTGGAATGAAAGATGGAATGAAGAATAAACAATACTTTATAGTGGCCTCACTACTAGGATTACACATGAATCGACTCTACCGATGTGAAGTGTTCAGTATTTAATGTGAACGTAATAATTATCATTAATAATTACATATGCTTTAGGTTATTATTAATAATTGTCTAATGCATTTTATGATACATGATATAAGCTCTTATAGCTATTTAACATACCTCATGTATGTAAAATAAAAATATATTTCTGGAATCATTAAGTTTATAAAAATATACGTATAATAATAGGTTTTCTGTAGGGCATTAAAAAAACAACGATTTTATCGTAGTACACACAATATAATACAACAACAAATTAGTAATTACTTTGATGAATCATATTAATTAATTTTATCGGATAGAATAAATATTTTACATTGTTACTGCATCGAGCCCATTAAATTGATAAAATATGATTAAACTATATATTATAAAATCGATTTTTTTTACCATATACTTAAAAACATGTTAATTGTTAAATTTTTATTTTGAAATGGATATTATATTAGGTGTATATTATGGTTCTCTACGGTACGTCTTATGCGTGTGGTCATATTTTTATGTGGTTAAGGTTATCACGACGCGTCCATCCCAGTCACAGGGTGGTTTTAAAGTGTATAACATCTATTATATCGGTGTACTTATATATTTGAATTTAAAATGTTTTCCATTTTACGACTTTCAAATATAGATACAAATTCCAGATATGCGTGTCCTGTATTAAAAATAATCACCCTGTTTACTACTTCATCATAATTATAGTTAATTTTTTTTTTCAGTTTCATCTTTTCAGTGCAGCGTTTGAGTTTAATTAGTTTCATTATTCATTAAATTTGTATTAAAACGTATTGTATCTATTTATATTTCTATAATCTGTATTCTGTACCGAGGAATTTAGATTCGAATGTCTTTGAGTCACACTGATAATAAATAATAATTATAATTCATATAATTTATATTATATGTATTGTATACAATATGTTAACAATGTTTATCTTATTTCATTATTATAGATTGTATGAAAGATATTTATTTCTCGACAGCACGTATTTGAAACTTTAAACACATCGGTATCAATGATGATAAATTATAATATGTAAAATTTTTGTATATTTAACGATTCAATTATCACACGACAGTCTTTAATTACCTTTAACTAAAATACCAATATATCAGGTGCGTTTATACATTTTGTTTTCGCAATATTTACGGTGATTTTGTTTGGATTTTATGGCAGATTACATTATAGGCGTGCGCAACAATCGGTTTTAAGAGCAACATATTAAGTTCATGTATAAGCCTACATTATCTTAAGTCAATTTAAAAACAACTAAATAGATCTTCTACAATTTTATTTCTTTCACGATTTATTTTCCCTGGTATCACGAATTATACCACAAATCAATAATTTATTCAAACATAAAACATTAAATATATTTATGTAAGAATATCTAAAGAATCTGTTAGTTATCATAGTATAATATAGAATTGAATTAATTACTATATGGAAACATTTTTCAACATGAAATCAACTAATTTGGTAAAGCGGGAGATTTATTTACCGATTTGATACTTATACGTTATAACTTATAAGTTTGTCTTTCTCCTAAACCAAGTATCCTCTCTTCCTCACATATAAGAATAATGATTCCTATGTTGCGTGGAAATAAAATAATCACATCTGAAAACGTTGATTGCGTTTCTTGTAATATATCTGAGGTCAAATTTACAGTGACCCATAATTTGCCCTTGGTCGCACACTCGCACGCCTATGGGATACATATATAATGTGGATATTTATATAAATAGGCTTATAATTTAGTGGTACGGCTAGAGTTTCAGTGGAGGGGCGAGCCTTGAGGTTAGATCGAATTATTTTTAGGTTATTTCCAAGAACCCAAATAACTAAAATAACCCGACACGTGATGTAATTATGTTATATTGTGTCCAGCTATTATTATTATTATTATTATTATTATTATTATTATTTTTATATTATTATAATCGTTGTATTTTATCAACAATAGTAAACGGTGATTTTAAATGTAAATGAGACGCCGTATTTGCGTTGTTTCCAAATAAATGAAAACTAAATATTATGTATTGGTGTAAAATAATGTTAAATATTATGAGCAATTTCAATTTCCATATTTATAATGTGTGATGATATTATAGGTACTGTTGTACTACTTTAGTGAAACGCGTTGGAACTTGCAACACTGTTCGTTGTTTTAAGTGTTTACGGAACACATAGACTATTGAGTGCCAGCACGTCTGTATTATAATATAATGTTTATTAATATTTAATGACGCATATTATAGTGTACGCCAGTATAATTTAAATAATACATTAAGTAGGAAAATAAAACATATTTTTATCATTATTACCATAATATAATAATAATAATTATGATATACCAATAGATATATACGTATACGATGTACCTATACGTTATAGGACATATATTATACTCACCTAATAATTTATAACATTATAATATCATATCAGAACGCGTTATCGACCCATCGTTACGATTAAAAATCAGGCTCATTAAAATAGCGTGTAATATGTATAATACACATAATGTGTAATATACAATATAATATAATGAACATTTAGTATAAATTAAACAGTTTGAAATTATATTAGTTGTTCAAAAAAAAAAAATATTGTAATACTCTTTTAGGTACATTGAATAGAAAAGTTATATATTGAATGAAAAAAAAAAATTAAATAAAATAAAATAAAAAATAAAATGAGATATATGCCAAAGCCCAAGAGTATATTTCGAAGTAGTATGTATAACAATAATAATTTATTAGTTATTACTGTGCACGTGAACATCGTTAAGTGGAATTATATTATTTTTTCCAGTGACATTATACATTATATACACCTATATGACGTATAGGTAGGTACTGTTTACGTTCTCGTAGCGTGTTATTTAAATATACCTTGACGAAATGAACTGAAAAAACTAACGCGTGGTAAGTGCAGTGAAACGCACCATTACCGTGGTAATATATATATATATATATATATATATTATAATATTATAATATCATAGGGTGATGGGCAATACCTATGTATATTGTATATGCGCTGATGTATTATTTTATTCAATCGAACACACGAAAATGGTAAAACATATTATTATTATCAAACGAACTCCGTTCGCTCAGTTGACTAAAACATTCCGGTTATTCGAGTGGTGCATGTGCGAGGAAAAAAATATATAGGTATAGTCATCATGTGTGTATACGGTTTATCTATCAATATCTATATGTTTGCATGTATATATTATATAGTATATATTATAATATACTATATAATATACATAATGTTACACTGTTACAACGTTAACGAGAAGACGAACTCAAGGTCGGGACCGCCGAGAAACCACGTGATCTTAAGGACTTATATATGATGATTATAATAACTATTATGATATACAATGACGAAATCTTTACAGGTTCGAAAACAATGTTGTCGTTTATTCGTTTATTGCTGCAGTTTAAAAAATATTCCACTAGGCAAATCAAAACTTTGTAAAATATCCATTATAATATTATATTAAACAATATTTCTTGTCGCTGTTATAAATCGCCCGCGCGAAGACATTATGTAGATGCAGGGACCGCCTTTATGTACTATTCGCCTGTATTGTAATACAATACGCTTAAAGCGACACAATTAAAACCATTTGTAAAAGAAATGCGTGGGTTTTTATTTATGAATATTTACATTGCGGACATGATTACATTTGTTTATGTCTCTCCCCCCTCCCGCGTTGCATTTTCACTCGCATCATCTGTACTTCGACAGCCAGGCATTTCACGGCCGAATAATATCGCACAGTAGACGAATCTCTCCATTACAATAATACATTAGTATGTTCTTAAAAATATATACACGCGTAGCGAAAAACCAGCACTTTGGGCAAGAACAAGTGACAATGTACATATATTGCGCTTGGGTATAATAGTAGATTAGTGCGGTGCGTTATTTTAACAACGAGAAGGTTTTTATTATATGATTTATTATTATTATATATCATACTCATATTATATACGTACGGATAACTCCTACATGCAATGCCTTACCCATTTCTACTGATTCTTGAGCGATAACTTCTTCTCTAAGACCCGAATGGTCCATACATTTATCGTCAATGTTTCCTGCAATTTAACAAAACACACTGAGCTGTAAACGTTTTCTTTATAAAAAAAAAAAAAAAAACCGGACGCGGACACGCATACAGTGCACGGCGAAGAAATTAGAGAAAAAATGTAGACGAGAAATGATTGCTTCGGATCGAGGAAAACGAAAACGTAAACGAAATTTTCGACTGAACGTGGTGGACAATGAGAGAATATCATAAAATATTTTACTTTAAAATTATCATAATTAATATGTTAGGTATGTTTGTCGATTATTGATACTTGTACGGCCTCTGATTGGGCGGGGATCTGTGGACGTGTATGTGTATACTATCATAGTTTTATTATATCTCAACGCACGGCTAATTAAACAGAAAATAGAAAAAAACAAAACCAAAAGGAAAAAAACCGGTTCGATCGAGAACCAGATAATATATTATAATATTTATACATATTTCCTCCCACCACACGCGCGTCCGTACGTGACGTAGTGGTGCCTCTAAAATAATATTATCATTAAACATGCTATCTTTTACGCACTCAAGGACTCTTCAACGCCCATATTTGCGTATCGGTGCACGGACTATATTATAACGTCACAGCCACAGCGACGACGACTACGATGACGACAATGAATTTATAATAATAATAATTATAATGATGCTTTTGGCAATCTTCATAAAGGATTTTACATCATATTATTTAATATATTAAAATTAGTATACAATATATTATTATTAACACGTTAGGTAAGGTTTTTTTTTTCATGTACGAGTATTATACAGATTATAGAGTATATAGGGATGATGCCTACGGTAAATATATGAGTGTTTATTACATTATAAAATTATACATAAATTATGATAAATATACGTGCATAATGCCTCAACGAGATTCATGCTTTGGCGTTTGTAGAATTATACACACACACACACACACACATATTGTAAGTAGAATAATTAGGTTTTGTTTTTTTTTTTCCATAAGATATAATAATTGTACGCTTTTTATACGATGTGCATCAGCAGCTTATGAAAATTTAATTTCAGAAATATTCGTTATAATTATACTTATATGTTTATAGTTGTGTATTTTGACTACGGCATGGTTTTTATATTTTTATAAAATTATTATCTCTGTGAATACATCTGTTGATGGGTTGAGTAATGTTGAAGTGTTAATAGCAATATACGAGTATGGCAAGTAATAATTTAGATATTATTTAAAATGTTTAAAAACCATGTAATATTATTATATGTGCGTGTGTAATTAAGAAGTATCTTTTCTAGTAGACGTACACACGCATGTCTACTATGTAATGTGTTGGGCGTATAATTTTATTTTTTTTTAATTTTCTTAATAATTTAAAGTTAACGTGTTTTATAACGTAAAACCACTTATATTATAAAGGCATACGAGTAATTTAAATAGGAATTTAAAATCAGTGTTTGACCGTGAGTTAATTTCGCTCGTATTTTGTAAATAGACAAGTGAGTTGTCTCTTATTATTACTGGCACTGACATAATATGTTCTGGCCATAAGGAATTAATATTTTATAGTTAATAAATAGGTATATTATATATTATGTACCAGATAATTGTTTAACGTTAAACAGCCATTTTCCGTTTAAACTAGTACTTTTGAATAACTCATTTTTAAATATTTTTAAATTATCATTACAAAATACTTTTGAGATAAAAACATTTTTCACATCGTTATAATTTGATGTCCGTTACTTTTTATAAAATTAGATATTTTAGTATTTAATGCTTTTACGGGTAGGAGTGGAATGACAGTGGAGACGCAACGCAAAATTTTGTATATCGCGCACATCTATAGATTAAATTACGACATTATGTACAATATAATAGGGTCTGTTGAACGCTGAAATAATATTTTACTGTCCGAAATAATGTCAGTCAAAAAATATAAAGGCCGTCATAATTATGACACTGTAAACTGGAAAGATCTCTTTCTCCTCTCATAATCTAAAACATGATGCTTACACAAAATGTATACAAGCTAAATATCATTCCCTTCCGAGAATTGTCATAAGACCTATTTACGGTCAGAAAATCCTAAATTTGAATTATCTTCGGATGCATACACACACACACACACACACACACACACACACACACATATATATATATATATTTAAATATAAACATAAAAATAATAATAACAACGACTGATAGGTAAGACAAAAGAATAATATTCAAGGGGAGACTACTTATATGATTTTAAAACAAAACCAAATAATACGATGGTGTGGTATGTTTGTATAATTTATTTATTTATTTAATTTTTATTTATCATTTACATAGTTGTTTCCATTATAGTGATGATTGAGTTGTACATAATATGTAATCCTTGGAATAGGTACCTTTATGCGTACATTCGATGATAATAATAAATTATGCGTTATTTATGTTTATTTAAAAGTTTTGTAATTAGGAATTTAGGAATTAAATAGGCAAGTGTTTTGAAACTAACAGAATTGTATAATATCGGCGGATTGCGGATCCGTTAAAAAATGTGTGATCATAATAATTATTGTTAAAATTATTTTCAATGTTAAGAATCAACATTGCATATAATTCACATTTAATGTTTAAATGTAAAATTATGATTACCAAATACCAATATAATACAAGAAGAAAATATTGTTATTGTTATATTGCATGCTACTAATGAACGGATTAAATACACACTAGAGAGTTTAAAATCATAATTAAATTTTTAAATCAACGATTTAGGTAATTCTAAAACTATATAATAATAAACGAATTTATTTATAATCAATTATACATTTTTGTAGATTATTTTTATAGTTGTTTCAAAATGACACATTGGAATATGCGTGAGTTAATGTTAAAAACATTTATATGAGTTTAATACTCGTTCCAGATATTTTATCCATAATTTTTCAAAATAAATCAATACATATAGAATAATATGGCAATTTTATCGAAGAGGATTATTATTAATATATATTGTATATTATATACATTTATAAATATTAATCAAATGTATATGAAATAAAATAATAAATTTATAATGTTATAATAATGTACTATAATCACGCAACGTGCAACTTTTATTTTTACAGTTATGATAGTTTTAAGTTTTAACATTAAAATAGTATTTACTTGATACATTAATGTGGATTAAAAGGCGTTTACCCAGCTGAAACGCTGGGACCGTTAAAACGTTTTCGTTTTGTTGCCGATAAAATTTGCTCCTGAGACGTATAATGTTCACCCTCAAAGTGAATGTTAGAAAATAATTAAAATTTCGAAAAAACTATACGGTTTCCCGACGGTAAAATATGCTGGGTATTCGCATGTCAAATTTTAAGTAGGTATATCACATATTTTAATACAAATCATCGAATAAAATATGTTTATAGCAATATTTTTTTTATAAATCATTCCTAGAGCGTGACTGTTCATAGCAGTGGACTTCTTTAAAACAATCGTAATGATAATCGTATTAAACAACTGCGGTCTCTTCTCTGCTGCGTATACATCTATCAATATATGGGTGTGTATACGCTCGATAATTATATTTTCTTTGGCCAACTATTACAACCGTATCGCATGTACACTTGACAGGTTTTTTTCTAAACCCTTCCACACCCTGTCGAGCGTGTACGTCGAGTTTTGAACACTTTCACCCGCCTCTGCTGTTCCGTTTCTAAACGTTTCCAGACCGTAAATATACAACCACACCACACACACATATATACCACGTGTCACGCGTGTACAATATATACTTTTATCGAATAACGCTGACTCGACCCGGTATAATACATAGATACTCGCCGTATACCAGCAATACTATTATTGTACTACACACGCGACATCCGTCCCCCAACGACTTCCCGTAAAAAACTCTGTATAGGTCCCTCTACATGTGCGCATATTTTTAAGGGAGGATTACGTTTAAGTCATAATGTGCGTATTTAGTATTATAACGTGTATAATATGACTTTCAGTGCTGCGCGCATTCGATCCCGGCAACGAGCTGTGATAGTTGCGGGGTGGATGAGTAAAGGAGTGGGGGGAGGAAGCCAAATAACTGTTTTTACCTTCGCATATACGCGTATATGCGTATATTGCCGTATGATATATATATATTTATATTTATATAGGGTCACTGAACGATTTGTCAACTGTTGGGAAAAGCGACATTCTATCGGGTACGCCATGCAACAATAATACGTCGTCGACAACGGACACCCCACATCGTCGTCGCCTAAGAAGCCCGACACCACGTTTTGTGGTCACTATATCGTATATCATGATCAGAAACGTATCTGCAGTATATTATTATATTCGCGTAAAGATACTACTACAATTATTAATATGCATATATTATACTTCTGCTGTAATTTTCAACCCGTTTTTTCAGCTCTTTGCGATGTATTTTTGTAATGATAATAACATAATAAACGTACCGTGATTAATTATAATGTCATTAAACCGTCATGCGTAGTTTCGAACGGAAACGGTGGCGGCGGCGTGTTAATCACGTTCACAGTAGTACACTCAATACACATACTATAATATACACACTACAGCAGCAGCAGCAGCAGCAGCAGCAGCAGCAGAAATTGCTTAAATGCGCATATATTATCGTATATTTTGTACATAATTATCTATTTTCTTGGCAATATATCGACGTGACGCGATGATAATTATTATTAATTATAATACGGAGGTTACTAGCTGCTGCTTTTGGTCGAAAACAATATGTTAACCGTAACGATAAAAATGAATTTCCGCGGTGTGGCTCAGTGGCTGCGGCATATATTATAATAATATACGTGAGTACTTAATACTTAGTGTTATGACTACGCACGAGCGTCCACCACCGTATATTACTTATCAAGACATCAAATCGACCAACAAGTTTAATACCCACATCATTCACCTTTCTGTGCTCGACGGACGGTTTGGAATCCAGACTCGAAGGCGTCTGAACGGTTTTCGAACTTTGCACAATATACTAAATACACGGACTGATTATCTTGTCACCTTTTACCAGTGACTTGAGGCTTGATATGATAACGGTTTTGCTCTCGTTCTGTTCCAAAATCAAAAATTATCGAAATATATTTTACGAACGCGCACGCAATACCATGCTCAGTGATAACTTCAATTATAAATTCAAGTACATAAAAGTAATGACTAATAATACTGCAAGTATTTAATTTCTATAGTGGAAGCAACAAGTAGCCGTTATCGTATTTAGAGAAAGATTTAAAAAATCTTCTTCTATTGCAGCATGCTCTACGCAGTGTTATGTTCATTTTTAGTCTAAGCGTAATCGCGGTGAAAACGTTGAATTTTTCCCTCCCCTCTCGACAACGCTGTATACTTAGCACCACACGTCATTGCATTGTTGCAGCTTAAAAGCTTATACTTATACTTCAGAAATTGGTTGTTTAAAAATAATTCCAAACGGCAATAATATTGATAAAATCCTATGTGTTTTCATATTCTTATCTTGCTCAACTAGCAACTGCTCAACTAGTAGGTTAACGTACATTATTTTAAATTCAATGTATCTACTATAAATTATAATCATATCAATGGGTAATAATAGTTTTTCTTTTGTCATGGTATCACATTATAAAAGAACATTTTAAGTACGAATATCATTGAAGACTAATTGAATGGGTGAAGAATAATAGTATTATGCGGCTTATGTATTAATAATTTCGTATACAACGATGAACCTTAGTCGATTTATGTAGATCGTATGCCTTATAATTCGAAGAAAAAAACGCGTGATTCAGTTGTTTTGAGATTACTACAAAGCGTGTAATATAAAAGAACAACATGGAGAATAAAATTCTTTGCATTTTAATCATCGTTCCCCGTGCAGCTTATAAATAAATCTCGACAACAAATAAGGATGACCTTTTGAACAGTACATATTTATTACAATAATACAATAATAGATTTACAATAATGATCATAAATCAGTAAAACGGACCGAAGAAAAATAAATAAATAACGGACTACGGCGATTGGATGACAGAGTCCGTTTAAGTAAAAACTATTGTAAAAAGTACAAAGAAAACTGTACACAACCTTTCTTCACAAAGTAATTGTTAATACGAGTATGTTCTACTTAAGTATGATACACATTTCATCCCTGTGATTATTATATTTATCTGGTTTGGGGCGTGTTGATATGCACAATAATGATCGTGTTTAAAAGAAATCATACCATTTTTAAGTATATTGTATATGTATTATAAACTATTAAATTATAATATATATTGTACACATTATACAGTGTAACACAGAATAGCTGAAAAAAATAATATTTTGTGGTACTTTATGTGTAGTATACTGTTTTTAAAATCCAACAACAAATTTTAAAGAAAAATTTATAATATAATGAATTATTATAAATGAACCAGTGTATGTGATTCTAGCCAAATTCTGTTGATACTAATATTGGAGTACAGTAATAAATCCTAAAAAAATAAATCCTAGCTGTGACTAGTTTTGAACCCCCATAAATTATACAATATACCTAATATTTAATAATTTATTCCTTAAAATGTAATTTTCTAATTTAAAGTTTCAAAATCCAAAATCACGGTTAAAAGTAAAATTTGAATTTTAGAATCCAGATTTTCAAATTCCGGCTGATCCAGATTTTTTACACCATTAAAGTTGTTATTGTTGTGGCTTATTTCTATAAATAGGGAAATGTAAATTAAAAAAAGCAATTATTATTTATTACTACCAGTCAACTGTTCATTAAATAACATTCAAGGTACAGTATTGTATAGAATTTATTTAATGAATTTACTTTTACAAGTAATAAAGATAAATAAATTAAAAATGTCTGTATTTATGTGGTATATTATTATAGAAGATGTAGAGGTGATTGTTTTTATTGTTACTACAACCTGTAGATGTCATTTTGAAAAGTCACTGCAGAAGCCATTTGTTAAATCCAATACAGTATATAATATTGTATCGATGAACAGTTAAACAGATAGGATTTCTAGAGAGACCTTGTAAATTATTTGAAATATCTAATATCCGATGGTTTTCTTTTTCCACCTAATCGGAGTTTAACTCCGAAAGCTTCGAAAGCTAAACGAAAAATCAATTTCCATTGGTTTTGAGCTCCCGGTTATTGCTCTAACTAATTTTACATTTCGTCTAATAATTTATACACATCAACAGTTATGCTTATTTGTGGTATTTAAATTTCGAACAATATGGCTATTTCATTGTGTTGTTATACATAATATACTGCACTATATATATGCATGTATCTGCCTTGATTGTCAGTATTAAATGTTATTATAATACATAGATTCCTCGTATTGATTTGATTTGTCAGTACCTACGTGGCTACATTTACTAATTTGTTTCATCAAAGTATTGATTAAGATTCAATATACAAAATGTTTTTCTTCTATGCAATATATTTAATATAGGTAAATGTTTATAGAATAAATTGTCGAAAAATTCGATCGTAGAGCTGCAAATCATGTATCTGATAAAAACGTATAATATTAATATGTTAGTCTTAAAACCTGCGGCTCTCTTGAATCGATGTGTATCTTTCTTGTAAATCGCCAAAAATTCGAACGCGATCGCGACCTAGGTATAATTTAGCTCTATATAATAATGTTATAATAACACGTAATATATATATTATATTATACCATTATAGAATTCGCGAGCGAGTACTTGATATATATCAATGCGCAGTCGAATGAAATGATAAGGACAAATTGTACAAATATTATAAGCACACGTACTGTGCAGTTTAGGCTAGACGGTTAATTATGTATAATAATATTATATATTATTATATTTGTGTTCTCGGATTTCTCCAGGGATCGATGTGTGTGGACGTATCGTGTTTCGTGGGAATCCATCGATGGCCATACAACCGATTATACACACATCGGTCGTTTTGGTCTACTGTTAACTTTAGCCGAGGGCATAATTTAATATACCTTATTATATATATACATATACACACACACATATATATATATAATCATCGTCTATGTATCTCTCACGAGCACCACGATGGGAAGCCGAAAAATTACAGGGAAAAAACATCACACCATCGATCTGTCGAACGCGCGAAATCAAAGCAGATATACGCTTTCCGTTCAAGTTCGATTTCAAATACACATATTCATATTCATACACGGTATTATTATAATATATATTTATGTATACGACGATCGTTTGCAGGGTGGCCAAATCTGTCAATTGGATTGTGAACGAAAAATCGTGTAAAATAATACAAGCGTATATTTATACGTTTGTATAAATACACACACACACATATATATATGTATCCACATATACTAGAGAATATTACCGCAGGTCTGTCGTACGCAACGACTCCTTCGTCTTTGACTCATTTTAATGGAAACATAATACAGCTGGCCCATATTATATGGGATTACTTTTTGTTCATTATAACCTCGGATTTCAATATTACTACACAGTCTGAGCCGCCGACCGGCAATCACTGTACATTTTATTATATATATGTTATGTATATTTATACGGAATATTAGAAACATTTTTCGTTTTTAGTTTATATGTCCCTGCTGTGTAAATCGATATTAAACGTCGGAAAATGGCGGTTGTCGATCGTTGTACGTATATATTGTACTTTGAGTTATACTTTGAGGAACTATACCTGTATATCGCGATATGTCCTACGGAAAACATTTTTTTTTTTACACGATTTATTGGTGTTTTTTATATCATATCATGCACAACAAACGAACCGCTTGCAAAACACAGATTTGAACACTTTCGATTTAATCCTTCGATATTTGAGGCTGAAGCCCCATAATAAATATTTTGTACATTAAATTATACATTATTATAGTTTATTGTTTTGTTACAAATATTAATAATATATAATTATAATAATGATGAATGATAATATATTTTTCTTCAGATTTGATGTTTATATTATGTTAGATACACATTAGCAGTTCAGTAGAACATGATAAGGTTTGTGACAATTGCTAGTCGAATACTTTGTTGAAAATTACTGTAAGATTTATTTCGACTGTTTAATTAAATTAAAGAATTCCAAGTATCGGTAGTTCTTTCCAAAAAAAGACTCAAGGAACTTAAATTTTAAACTGAAACGTCATATTTACTTATAAATATAACTATACATGTACGTACTATAATATAGTATACACGTAGTAAAAAAAATAAAAATGTTATTTAAAAATTAATGGTAATTTTTACTTGTATAATTATTATAAGGAAAATAAGAACCCCAAGTAACTTCAATGACGACAATAACTATACGCACTACACGTCGCGAAGTCTCGTCAAGCTGGACACGAGTGCCCTGCGCCCCGCTGGTATCAGTGAACCGCGTTTATGGTATCTCGGTATGTTTTATCATACCTATTTTATGTTACGCATTTCCTAGACGAAAAATGATCGGTTTCGAATATCATATACCTACGCATTAGACATTATTATAATATGTATCTAACATTTTATTTGTAAACGTCGCGTTCGTATTTGTAGATACAGCTATACACTGCAATAGTTGTTTGTGGCCCATTAAGCTGTTGGAGAGATAATTGCAATGATGAAACTATTATTTTATTTATAAATTATTGGATGCATATTATAATATAATTATCGATCCGTTTGCATAACACCACCATTCACGTGACACAGCTAAAGTCGACATATGTGCGTATAATGAATTTTAAATTATAATATAAATTTATTTTAACAGGATTTTAAAGGAAAAAAATCGGTTTTCTGTCGATATAACGTTTTATAGTTCATTATAAAGCCATGCGGATCTTTTATACATTTCTTTATTCCATATCATTGTGTGTGTGTTACAAAATAACGTACACAAAAAATAGCAATAATTGGCGGGAACAACGTAGGTAATAATAAAAAACAAAGCGTAGGTGTGTATATAGCAGTGTATGATATAAACGCACACACCAATGTTGTTGTAAAAACATTCAATGTATTTTTATTATTACTTTTATTCGCCTCGGTTTCGTCAAACTAGTTTTAAATAATATACAGTTCCAGGCAACCGAATTTTGTTATTGCACCATGTTGCACGACTAGATGAAAAATACTAGCTGTGTTGTGTACACTGACAACGAAAAGATTTTTTAATAAAACAACGTTTTTTGTTTCTGCTTACAGAAAAATGATGACAAACCTCCTATCGATATATTATTATATTTTAATATTTTTTTATTCCAATCCAAATAATTCGTTTTGTACAAATGATTTTTTGGCTTAATAATTACAGCTGTTCAACGTGATAAAATCAAAACATGACTATTGACCATACAACATTTCAACTATAAATTGGTAGCTTAACAATTTTATTATTAACTTATGATAATGTAATTCATTAAAAAATTATATATAAAGGTATGTACCTATAGTAAGATATTATATTATTGTTGTACAGGTTATATGTAGTTGTATAATTTTACGTATTTGCATTATCTATATACAAGTATTCCAATATTGCAAATTACCTTAAATTTGATTTTAACATAAGTTTTACACAGTTCGATAAAAAACAAATGTATAGGAAGGGGATTTAATTGTAAGCTACATCTATTAGTTGATTGCAATTATACAAATGATAAGTAAAAAAGGAATTATATATAATTAATCTAATGTAGATCATTTTATTACTACGATGGAAGTATAAAAGTTTATAAGTATACTTATTTATAATTTTGTTACATAGTTTTATTTTTGTTTGATTTTGCCCTACAATTTTATAGCCAAATTGTCACATACGTATGCGTGATTAATGTACATTTCATAGATATATAAAGACGAAGACAAATTAAATAAAGAAACTTAAGAAACCGACTATTCGAACAAAATTAATGATTAATCAAATGAAAGAGGAAGAACAGGAATTCAGGAAGAAGAGTCTAAAGAATCTAATTTAGGAAAGGCGTAAAGTGTGAGGATGGGAATGAAGGTTTATAGTGCTATAGTGTGGTTAAAATAATAATCCTCATATATTATACATACCTTATATTATATTAATATATATCAAGGTACAGGCCTCTTTTTTAACCACTTTTTGATGATACTAGTGAATTCAATAGTTTCGGACATATTTGTTCTAAATATTCTATTTCCCTCACTATTTTCCTGACTTTGTATTTTATAAATGTTCATGATAAGATAGGGTGCCATACATGCATTTTAAATGTTTAACCTTTGAGGTATGATTTTCTATCCTAGTCTATATTACTTCCATCATCAATTTCTCCCACATAACCAAATTTAAGATTGATAGAATTGAATTTACAGATTATACACTAATAAAATATGTTACTAAATTGGATTAATTTAATTGAGTGATATGCGATTTTGTTGCAATAGAAAAATATTGTACATCTACTTTATATATATACATTCGAAATACCTGCCAAATTCTATGCATCGATTCGATATTGAGAAAAAATGTTTTGCAAATAAATTTCTAGCTCTCGGATATTTCAGCTAAAATATTAGTCTTAACAAAAATAATTATCATTGATTGTGCTATTAAATAATAAATACATTTAGTTAAATCTAAATCGATGACTAGTGATGGTTAAACGTGGAGACAACCATGATCAACCACGTGCTACGTATATTATGTGTATGAAACTTAAATTCTCACGATTATAATTTTAAAAATATTAATTTTCCACAATTCATATTAGTTTTTATGTTAATAATACTTATTATGTGTACACAGTTATATACATACATCTATGGACATTTTTAGAAAATAACAATAATACTTAGATATCACGTTTTTATATCACTTATTTACTTTTTTAAAGAAATATCTATGAAAATGTACGAATGATAGGGTTAGTTAATGGATAGTTGACGGAAAACGCCAGAATATTTATAAAATGAAACAATTTTATGATAATATATAATTTTAATACCGGCGTAAAAGAATTTAAAAAGAAAATATTACATTTTTGAAAATAATTACATACAATCTTACGTGTTACTTCAACGGTTTGCCGAGTTTTTTATTAATTTTTTTTAATTATCTATTGAAGCTTATGGTTAACTAAATTATAAAATTACAAAATCAATCGGCAGGAAAAGTTTAGTATATAAATACAAAGGTAGAAAGTTTTACTCACCGAAAAACGGATGGAACGATTCATCAAGTATAGACTTCAATCCCAAATCAATATCATCAAACACAGATTCGCTGTTGTTAATTTGTAAATCGCACATAATAACTGTAATTCTTTTTAGGTTTTTCTTAAAATGTTATTAGAAAAAATTAATTGTTTAAAAAAACACACAAAAACGCGTCACGAACACATGAAACGAAAATGTTGTCGAGCCGCACTGCAGTGTGATACATTAAAAATATTAAATATATATGAAATAAAAATGTATGTAGTTCTGTTGTTATTCACACAACGAAAAGCGTAATAAGTATGGTGAAAATAACGTTTTTAATACAAATGATTTCGTTTCAAATTATCCGTTTGACGATTAATATTATGCGTATTCGTTGGACGGTGATAATCACCACAGTGCGAGAATTTATTAATTCTTTTCAAAATTATAATAATAATAATAATAATAATAATTAAAAAAAAACGCACATCACAAGAAAAGCAGAAGCGAAAACAACAAATTATTTTAATCATATATTGTTTATGTACGAACGCACACGGCATACACCCGGCAGTCGGCACGTACCAACCTACTGATCGGGGCGATGGAACTGACCGACGTGCAGAAGCGTCGAGTCTATCAGCGGTGACGTCATTATGTATCTAATTGGACCGGTTTGTTTTTAATATTTTTTATTAACCCCGAGTCCCCAAACCGTGGCAGGAATTTAAATAATTTCTCGGACCGCTGATAACGGCGATAGTTTTACCTACTAAAGGGTACTGTAACCATTGCTGCGTATAAAAACGTTAAATTTTCGATCGCCACCCGTGTATTGCGTATTTGAACTACCAATAATATTAGGATAATAATATGATATGTTTCCTTCCAAAGCCCCCCACCCGCTATTAAATAACAACCGTGTCTGATCGTTTCGGAAACGATGTATACAGAATTATTATGTATTTTCATTACGATATCGATGCAACTAGGGTAAACTACTTGGGTAAATTAAGTAATATTTTAGAGCCTGCGATCAACTCTCCGCAAACCATCTGGAATTCTAATATTACATTGTTTTTCGACAAGTAATGGGAAAATTGATTCATGACCGAATCACATACAAATTATTACCTATTTTACCTATTAAATTCATTGGACGAATAGTTAACATGGTTTGCAATGAGGATTAATACCGATTACGTGGTGGTGTTTTGACCAGTATAATCTCAGGTTTTTTTAAACGCTCATGGTCTATTGACTCATCATTGCAGTGGAAAATTCTCAAAATTCTTAGTAAGTACGTTTTTACCGTACAAAACAAAATATCGTTTTAGCTGCCGTGTTATTAATATTTACGATTTTAATTAATCGTAATGTGAATAGCTATTATAATAATTTATAATGTTATACTGCAAACATTCAACTATTTAAGAATTCACGAACCACAAGGCCGTGCCCATGATATGATAGTATCATATGATAGTATCGTACATAGGTATAATAGTTAAAGGTACATATATATAAATGAATAAATACAAACGTTTTATGAGGATAAAATATTTTTAAATATATTTAACATAGGTATTTTAAAACAATTTTTACTCTTCGGTGAATTTATACTATACAGTATAAATAGTATAGTATAAAAACCAGTGCCGTAGCCAGGAGGGGCACTGAGAGCACGTGCCCCCCCCCCCCGAAATCCTTTTTTTTTTTTTGTTTGGCCAAAGACCCATAGTACATCGCACAGATATTTTTAAATTTATATAATTCAAGATAAATCTATGATAACGAATAACAATAAGTTATTAATTTTATAATTTGTATTCATAAATGTAAAAAAGTAAAGATAAGCACAGACTTCAGATAAGAAATACAAGTGCATTCCATTTTTGTTGTGAATACGATTATAGTTTGATAGTACCATATTATTATATTATAATATTTTATGCTCAAGTACCAAGTGGTATATAGTTAATGGTTTATTAACATGGTATATTATTTGCGGTTAATTATTGTTCTATGATTACAGTTAATTGTCATAGATAATAAATTACCGGTGATTGTTCTCGGTGTTATCACATTACTTCTCAAATTCTCAATTTCATAAACATTTTTGTTTTTTTTTTTTTTTTAAATTAAAATATTCAATGTTATTTGCTTATAATATTATAATATTGAAATTCAACTAATGAAAATAGACTTAATGGTCTAGCACTGCTATATGTACATAGGGATATAGATATAGACATAGAGTCATTAATTGATGTTTTTGCCAACAGAAAAGAAAGACGTATAAACTTTAAATTATAAGTAAGTCTTTAATATAATTTAAAAAAAATTATGTTTGTAAATAATTAATTTTTAAACTGAGAATTTTTTTTTTTTTATTAGTTGGTTATTGTTACTACATTATTATAGTATATTAAAAAATAATTAGTTATTTTTAATAATTTTTACAATTTTTTAACCCATTTGTTAAATAATATTGCCTACCTATAAAATAAAGAAATATTTTGTTAAGATTATAATCATTTAAATTTGTTTAACTGCTCCATCATAATCTCCTTTAGTCTTAACACTCTTAACTATCCCATTTGTAATTTGTGTAAGGTCAGCTATAACTTGTTTTCTATTATATGTTTAATAAAAGTTAAAAGTTATGATCTTGTATTCTTGTTAGTAAACAGTAATTATATTTGAATGAAAAATGAAATGTTGTGTTTACAACACATATTGATAATATTGATAAAATGATATTAATATAGCTATATTAATTAATACATTATTCTATTAATATATGTTTTAACATAATATTAATACTTTGTTATTTTTTAGTTTTTAATTTTTGAAAATATTATTAAATAAATAATAATAATACTTTGTTATGTTAAATATATGGGTAGGTACCATAGTTGTTAGCATATAATGGTAATCATAAAAATAATAGGCCTGTAGTTAACACTTTATAAACAAAGGGGCTATAAAGTAATAGGTAATGATTAGGTATTCTAGCATTGCAAAATTTGAAAAAAAATTAAGTGCCCCCCCCCCCAAAAAAAAAAAAACAATTTTCTGGCTACGGCACTGATATACACACACACCTTTATACATATTCGTTCCGTTTTGACGTTATAATTTTCTTAGTTGTTTGTTGTGTATTATAAAGAGTACATACGTGTTATGTATCAATTAATATACATTGTATGAATTTAATATTTAATTCGATGTTGTTCTAGAAATATTAAAATTAATTTAGAATATTAATCATTGTAACTAATAACTATCATCATGTATATATATATATATAACTTGTTTTTATAAATAACAATTATTATTAACAGGAGGAGTGATCGAATTACGTTAGTATAATTTATATGCAACTATGGTACAACATTATAATCAACGTTTAACTATGTATATTGTATTAAGTATTCAATAAAAATCATTTTTACGGCGTTTTAATTTATAACATATTAATATAATTATATCGACTTTAAAAATAATTGACATTAGACTTATTAAAGCCGCCGAGAAGTTAAAACTATTGCGGTCCATAATGGTGAAAATACATCATTAATTTAATCCATTTCATTATACAGACTATATACGTAGACCTGAAACTGGTCGGAATGTTGAACAAAAAATAATGTTTTGTTGATAATATCTAATTTATGTACTTATGTTGGACAAATACATCTTAACATTATGGTACTTATCAAGGAATTTATTAACAAATGTATATTTGTTCGCGAATTATTATAAAACAATTTTACTTTATTCCTAAAATACTCAAGAAATATCCTGTAGCTTATTATTTGTTGTGTAAACTATAATCGTTACTAAAACTATGTTATAAATAAAAAACTCCATGAAATAGCTCTTACTACTTATCTGCAAAGAAAGGATCTATTTTTATAATTGTAATTTGCCAAACTGTGAAACAAATTGTTGACTATATTATAGTTCTATTAGAGTAATTATGTTTAATTTGTTCTTATTTTAAGGAATTTTCCGTAATTAATTTAAACATACTTTAGCTATACCACTTTTTAAACGGTGGCTAGCCAAAATATATCTAGGAAAAAAAAGTCTTTCGTAAACAATGCGCCAGAAAGAAGTATTTCAATTAAATATCTATATATTTATATTTTAATAACTTATAAAAATTTTAGACATGTTGTAACATTGATAAATATTCTGTCCTAAATCCTTTTTAAGCAAGGTGATAAAGAGCATTGTTCAAATTATCGTTCAATTTCCTTAACATATAAATTATCAAAAGTTCTGGAGCAATGTTTCGAATTACGTTTATACAATTTCCTTGAAAAATCTAGTTTTTTTTTTAAAACCAATTTGGTTTTTATGCAAAATAAAGGTATATCTATAACGTTACAAACTCTTGTCAATTTAACACACAGTAAATTAGATGAGGATAGCATTGGTACTTGGTAGCTCAAGACTTCGTATATTCCTCGATGTTAAAAAATCATTTGAATCCGTTGACCATAAAATATTATTAATAAGCTAGATAAATATCTGAGAGGTCGCAAATAATTGAATAAAAAGTTTTTCAGGAAATCGTAGCCAACAGGCCCGTGTTAATGATGTACTAAGTAACTTAAATTATGGGATTATAATAAATTTTAAATTATGGTGTTCCACAAGGTTCAGTCTTAGGACCATTACTGTTTATTGTATACATAAATAGCCTTCTTGATTTGGATCTTCAATGCTCTATTTTCTGTTTTGCCGATGACAGTACGATCCTAATTTTGATTTAGATAGCTTAATTTAATGTGTAAAGCAATAAAAATCATGTCACCAATATTAAAAATTGATTTAATACAAACTGTATGGAAATAAATTTTATTAAAACATGTTATATCCCTTTTTCCATAACAAAAGTTAATAGTCTTGCTCAATGATGTAGTCGTAATTTTTTTAGTGAGTATACGCTTAAATACGATTGATAATTAAACGTAGGGCCTTGCCCCTCCCCTATATGGCTATATATATGTAGTTATAAATTTCATATTTATATTATATAACAGGGATGGGCAACTGGCGGTCCGCGGGCCGCATGCGGCCCGCATACCTTTTTTATCTGGCCCGCGTTACATTTTCAAATTAATTCATATAATTTTAGAGCTTATCTGTATTTTATTTTATTGTATTACATTTTTCGATAAAATGTGGATATAAATTCTTATCTAGTTTTAAACCGAAACTAAATTATTAAATGTTTATTTATAATGGCGTAGCTAACATACTATTTAACTATTTATTTCATTTTATCGGTTTAGTCATATCCGTACTGCCGTAGTGTCACACCGCCACGCCGTTAGTACTATTATTTTCGTGTTTTGTAGTAATTATTTTAAAAATGTCCGCTAAAAAGCGTAAAATCGAAGACGAAAATAGAATTTTTAACAGCTTATGGGAGAATGAATATTTATTTATTATTAACAAACAAAAAAAACCTCAATGTT